>JAYEPQ010000017.1:34070281-34277781 GCA_036321105.1 Dracaena cambodiana
TATCTGTTTTTTTTTTTTTTTTTTTTCCTTGGTGCCAGCATGAAGCGTTCTTTGCAGCACCTACAAGGTCAGATTTAGACTCAGATATTTTCTATGAGGTAAATTTATTGAACGGTTCAATATACAAAAGTAGATTTTACACCTATGATTTGCACTATTGCATGTTGCTATCGCTTTTAAGATCCTTTGTAAACTAACACTCACCCTATCTTCTATAATTTGCACTAGAATAGTTCCTACCTATATTTCGAAAGAAATTCTATTTAAACACACCACTTTGCTCAGTGAGTTCACCTTCTAAAGTTGTTAAAAAAATTATAAGTTTATTATTTTTTCTTTGTGATCATATCTTTTCCTCTTGCCAGTAATTAATTCCCGAACGATCCAGGGACCAGTTTTTAACTATGATAGATGGGCTCACTTGGCAAAGTGGTGTGTTCAAATAGAATTTTCCATTCTGAAATCTCTCTCATTGTAAGATCTACAAATCGATTATTTCTTTTTGTGACTATGTCTTTTCTTTTGGTCAGGGATTAATTCCTGAACGATCCAGGAACCAATTTTTTGACTGTGATAGGTGGGCTCACCCAATAAAGTGGTGTGCTCAAATAGAATTTCCTATTCTGAAAATATCCCTCGTTGCAAGATCTACAAACTGATTATTTCTTTTTGTGACCATATTGACAAGAGATTAATTCCCAAATGATCTCGGAAACGAACTTGGACCGTGATTGGTGGGGTGTGCTCAAATAGAATTTTCCATTCTCAAATATCTTCCATGGTAGGATCCACGAACCCACAAGAGATATTTCCTTACACATAAACTTCTTATTAATTATAAATTCAGCCCACATATTTTACCTCCTTATACTAATTTTTTTTTTAAAAATTTTCTGGGGAAAGACTCTTCTTGATTCTATTAATATTTTGGCGGAGTTTTTGATGGGGAATGCACCGGAGAAGCAAGAGAAGAGAGATTGTTTTGACCGGAGACCTTGGGGATATCTTGTTTTTTTATTTGGATTGCTCTAAAATTTTTATATTCCTAGTTTTCCAATTACCACCCTAAAATTTATTCTTTAGCAAAAAGACAAAGAGATTGTGCCTCGTGTCCTCGTTCTTGTCTGTCTTTTTGCGAAATAAGTCCAGTCCTGTCCATTTGTGCCGTCGACGGCCGAACCAAGAACTTCAACGCCACTAAATACTATTCGATTGGGAATATCTAGAGGGGCACCACTTTTTCCCTAGTGAGCCCATTTTTCTTGGTGAGCACACTTTTTTCTTTTGAAAAAATAGGATTTTTCCCAGTAAACACACTATTATTCTTATAAAAAAAAAAAAAAAACCTACATCTTCTTTCTCAACTAAAATTTAGTTGCCAAACAACCTCGTCTTTAATAGCATTTAGGCATGAGCATTAATATGTTTTGGTTCAATTTTTTCCAATTTTCACAACACCAAACCAATTGGGAATATAAATCAAACTGAGCTAATTCTGTTTGGTTCACTTCGGTTACGTTATTCAGTTCTAACTTTTTGAATAAATCTTATTTAAAAATTATATTTTTAATTTAAGCATATCTCTTCAAGTGATTAAATTGGTACTAAAATTATTATTCATAATATATATATATATATATATATATATATATATATATATATATATATATATATATATATATATATATATATATATATATATATATATATATATATATATATATATATATATATATATATATATATATATATATATATATATATATGTTTGTGTATAGTTCAGTTCAGTTTTGCATATTTGGATTGACTTCGATCTCTTATTTTACTTTTAATCGAAATCTACTCATCCCCAATGACATGACTTGTTTCTAATTTGTGAGAGATTTTAAGTTGTAAAAAATATATATGTTTGAGCCTGACTAAAAAAAAAAAAATCTAAATTTTAATTTTAAGAGAGAGGTGTTATGGTGGTAAATGTTACAGTATAATTTGCTGAAATACTTAAAGTTGTAAGGTTATGTATGCTAAAGTACCCACCGCTTGAAGGAGCCCATCTTTTTTTACCGGTGAACCACTTTATATTTGTCCGAGCTGACCAGAATTATTTTATAAAGTGGGTTGACTGGGAAAAGTGGTGTGCTCCTTTGGAAACTCCCCAGTTCCAATTTTATTATTATTTTTTTCTTGGGTTGAAAATGTTATAAGAAAGGGCGGGCCGACGCTAACTTATTTTATAATTTAAATTCCAAGCCCAGTAAAAGGCCGAGAAAAAGGCCCGTGTGGTCGAGAGCCGAGCGAACACGTTTACAAACTCTGGGCCGCTTGATAATGGAGGTCTCTCCAGCGAACACGCCTCCCCGTCTTCGCCCATTTCTCCTCAATTAACCCCAACCCATCTCAAAAATCTCCAGCTTTTTGTTCGATGGCCGATTCGTCTTCTGCTGTTGCTGGCGGCGGCGGCGGCGGCTCTGGAGCTGAGTCCTACGATGATGTGGAGGAGTTTTTGTGGGTGGGTTTTTTTTTTTGGGGGATTGTTTTGGGTAATTTTGGAATGGGGGTTCTAAATTTGGGGCAATGCAGGTGGAGGATGAGGGTGAGATGGGGATCCCTGTGGAGAGGTTTGTGGAGGTTTTCGATCTAATGCGGAGCGGGAATTGCTCGTTTAGAGCCGGCAGATTCGAGGAGGTGAGGGGCCAAAATAAATTATTATTATTATTTTTGGTTAATTTAGTGATGTTTTGTGTTGATTGCTTTGGATGTATTAATAATTTGAAAACCTAATTGATGTTTTGTATGTTAATATCTATATTTGTAGGTTTGGTTGTATTTTTGTTGATAGAAGATGAAATATTGGTAGAAGAAAAGCCATGCCTAGGCTTTTAGTTTACCTTATTACATAAATGATCGACGAATGTGTTAGAATGCAAAATGATTTTGCTCAACCTCCACCAAAACTTTAGAGTTTTGGTGCAATGACAGTAGGGATGGTAACGGACACGTCCCTAAGTCAATTTTTGACCCGCTTTATACATGTTTTTGAATTAAAAATAAAAAGTTTATTTTTCTGGCCATAAATTGACTCGTGGATGCCTCCATTATCATCCCTAAATCATCCCTAAATGGCAGAGACCTGAAAATGGTATTAGAGCAACCCGTGTTTAAATCCTATTGGGCACTCATTTAATTGCATATTTTTTTAAAAAATAAATACTGTTGCACAAAGCCCCTGTTTCGGCTCAAAACAGGTGCTCAACCTGCGGAGGCATGATAGAATACAAAACAAGTTCCATCAACGCTGGACTTTAAAAGAATGTATGGTGCATTTTGTTGTAAATAAACTTGGTGGTTAGAAGTTTACTGATATTTCGTAGACAATCTTTTTTCACGATTGAAATATCAAAAGCATAGAAAGGTAGTCGCTGGGAACATAAATGCTGCATTGTACTCGGTTTGTTTTGCTTACTGGTCAGATGGGTATGTCTCCCTTCTCTTCAAGTAAATAATGTATACCTGAGCAATGAACATTACTAAACTTTTTCCTCCCGTTCAGTGAAATTGTCGATTTCACTGATGACAATTATGCCTTTTCATTTTAAAGTGTATCTTATTATTGGTTATTGCTTAGACAGTTGGTATCTGTATGTTAATATCTATATTTGTAGGCTTGGTTTTATTCTTGTTGATAGAAGATGAAATTTTAGTGGAGGAAAAACCATGCCTATGTTGGAGACTTTTAGTTTACATTATTTCATAAATGATCAACGAATGAATGGTGCATTTTGTTTTGAATAAACTTGTGTTTAGAATTTTACAAATATTTCTTAGACATTTTTTTTTTCATGATTGAAATATCAAAAGCATATGAACGTAGTCACTGGGGACATAAATGCTGCATTGTACTCTGTTTGTTTTGCTTACTGGCTTACTGCTCAGATGGGTATGTCTGCCGTCTCTTCAAGCAAACAATGTATACCTGAGCAACGAACGTTACTGAGCTTTTCCTCTTCGTTCAGTAAAATTGTCAATTTCGCTAGACAATTATGCCTCCTCATTTCAAAGTGCTTAGACTGTTTGAGCTTGTTGCAACCTATATAGGGCCAAAACTCAATTGCTAACTTTCCCCCTTTTTTGCAGTGAAATTACTATAAATTGGCATTAGCCACATTGCTAACGTTTGACTTGCTTCTGCAGGCAATCTCCTTTTACTCGAAAGCTCAACTACTGAAACCAGGAGATCCGATCATTCTAAGCAACCGAAGTACTGTTTTTTGTAGGTGAGTTTAGCAATGTTTTTTACGAGTATATTTTACTACCATTTTGTCTCTTTAAGGTTGCTGTTCTTTTCTAGAAGTCTCGTGCAGATTTGCCATTAAGGAGCATGTAAAAAAAGACACCTTATAAGTTGACATTTTTTTTGTAACAGGATTAGTCAACTCTTAAGGGAGCGGTCTGCAAGTGACTCTGAGCATCACCCGCTTAATGGGCTAGACCCTACAACGCATGCTGAGGTATAGCTTTGAGTTACTAATTAATAAAAAGACAAATCTGCATTGTATGACATTACTGCTAGTTCATTCTATTATTTTCAATCACATTCCAGCTTGCACTCAAGGATGCTGAGAAAGTATTGAGTGTTCGAAGCAATTCACCCAAGTCTTATCTTTTGAAGGCTGAGTCTCTCATTCTGGTAATACTCTCCTTTCTCTGCCTGTTTACATTTACTAATAAAAGAGAACAACATCTTCTGCCCCTAATTGTATCATCTGTTATCTATATTGTAGTTCTTGGCTTCTTGCCAAATGTGAGGATGAAGCTACATTTTCAATTAGATACATCTTTCACATTGTTTTACCTTTTGGCATCGGTCCACTTTATTCTATTAAAATTCTGTAACTGTACAGTTTGACCATGTTGTTACTTTCTTCTTATTTCACGACATGTTCAATATACTCATTTTCTCTTTCAGGACTCATTATTTCTTTACTAGGAATTTATCTGCCTTTGTTTTCTTCCTGAAAGGAAAGGGGTTATTTATTCATTTTGACAGCATTCAGCATTAAAATATTGCCTTGGCTGGTGAGCAGCCCTTGGAGGAGTTAAATTTCAATTTTTAGATAGGGGTATTTACAGATCTGTCCCTTAAATCTTTATAAATTATAATTTAGTCCCCCAAATCTTCATATTTAGGATTTAGTCCCCCAAACCCTTTAAGTTACTACAATTTAGTTCCCCAGTTTATATTTTTGCCCGATTTTCCGTTTTACCCCTGATTTCCTTCACTTAATTCCCCTTCCCTCTTCCCCCCTCTCTTCTTAGTTTTTATTGGGTTCCCCACTTGTTCTTCTCTTTTATCTTTCTATTCATTTATTGGGTTCTCCCTCTCTATATTGAAACCTAATGTATTATTCTCCATAAATGTATTAAATCTTTAAGTCTCAATATAAATTCATTTATTGGGTTCTCCCTCTCTATATTGGATAAATTCATTTCTAGAGTTAATACATTTAGTGGAGAATAATACATTTGGTCTCAATATAGAAAGGGAGAACCCAATAAATGAATAGAGAGAGAAGAGAAGGAGGGAAACCAATAAAAATTAAGAAGAGAGGGAGAAGAGGGAAGGGAAATTAAGTGAAGGAAATAGGGGTAAAACGGAAAAATCGGGCTAAAATATAAATTGGGGGACTAAATTGTAGTAACTTAAAGGATTTGGGGGACTAAATCCTAACTATGAAGATTTGGGGGACTAAATTATAATTTATAAAGATTTAAGGGACAGATCTGTAAACACCCCTTTTAGATATGAAGAAGTTGAAGAAGATATCTATGCATGCAGCATGCATGCAAGCAAGCATCAGGGAAAAGAGTGCGGATACCATGTGGTTTTTGCTCAGATGTTAATCGTAGAGCCAAACTACGGAATTTGTGCGTAACTGCAGAAATTACTAAAAGGTTTTCCTGTTTTTTATTTAGAAGAAAGGTTTCTGTTGTTAACTAGTGTTTTTGGTGGTTCAATCCGTTTTGAACCCTCACCCATCTGGGTTTATGTGGATTACATGCAGAAGTTTCAGAATGTGCATAAAACAAAAATGTGGTTTTAAGTATGATGTGGGAATGCTAAGATAGGTGTCTTTGATTCTGGGCCAGTTAAGAAGTTAAATTCTAGGAATTTATTGAATTTTACTTCCCAGAGGAAGTAGGTTGGTTATTTGGATAACTTGATGCAGCTCAGTAATGATTAAATGAAACACTAAAAAAATTCCAACAAAAAATCTCTTCCGTAGGCAGAAGAAAACGGTGCACACAAATTAAGATGGAACAAGTGATGCTGATAGATGGACTCTGCAGGGTGGGGATCTTTTTGGTTGGCGTGGCTAGGTCGGAAGATTTGATATTGAATAAATATTGAGTCATTGACATGGAAGTGTAATTCGTGGATGGACACATTAGAATAAAAGTTGCATTTATTCATGAAGCCTGTTCCACCTAGTTCATATGTTAAGCCTTGTTGGAGTATACAGTAAGAATATGTTCCACCCTTACCCCAACTTCTCAAGTTTGATGCAGTGACAGAGGCATTAAGATGCTTCCATAGCCACCCAAAGTCAAGTCATCCAGGCGTACTTCTTAGGAAAAATATAATACAAAGTTCATTTTGGTCCTAGAAAGGGAAGTCAGCCTGTTGGGCACTTTTCAGAGTGTCAAATATATCCCTTAAGGGCTTTAACCCCCATCACAACTTGGAAAGTTTGATGCAATGATATTAAGATGCAGCATGTTCCCATATGCAGGAAATTTGGTTTCAATCTCCTTCAATCTTATCTGTATTTTAGACTTCTTTTACTACCTAGAACTATCTTTACGACAAGCATTGAACCCAAACTTTATAAGTTGATGAGACTTTTTTGCTCCTAGTCATCTGACTCGCCCAGAGCTTTTTAAGTTGACAAGCTGTTGGCAACAATTGTTTTAATAAGCCTGTATTTTAATATTTTTTGATCATTTAACATCATTCCATGAATTGATTGTATTGAATGGTCAAGACTTTTTCTGTCAAATTCTTCTTCATTGGTGCAAGAGGATGGTGTGCCTAGTGTTGATGAGGTAATGCTGATAGGAAAAGCACAGGGTTAGATGGCATGTGCATCTTGCATGTTCTGATCTATGCTTTGATACTTCTATTAATATGACAAGACGGCCTATGGATAGCCTGGATAGGCTTTCTTCGTCCACTTTGGCTCATCTATTTACATTTTGTTCCTTAAGGATACCGAACAAATAGCAGTAAAATTTGCTTTCTTTACTTCTCATGTACGCACTTCTTATTTAAAATTTAAATGTTTCCTGTTATTTCTGTAGTTGGAACGGTATGGAGATGCAAGGGAAGCACTTCTTTCAGGCCTTTTAGTTGATCCAGTTAGGTATAAACTTAATCTGGACATGCTATTGGCGTGTCAGAAAGTTTTCCAATTATTTTAATTTTATTAATGTTGGGAACGTCCTACACACATCTGTTGCATTGCCACTATATAATCTATTTTCTGTATGTTGCAGTCACATACTCCAGAGCAAGCTGCAGAGTCTAGACAACATTACATCGGATACAGTAAATAAGGTGGGATATCGGAAGCTTCAGCGTACAGATGACTTTGAATGTACACTGTGTCTGAAGTTATTGTATGAACCAGTTACTACTCCTTGTGGACATTCTTTTTGCCGTTCTTGTCTGCTTCAAACTATGGATCATGGTGAGCTTAAAATTTTGTCATCACGTATATGGAAAGATAGTGAACCATATGCACCTGATATATTTTATCAAATGGCAGGTAATAGGTGTCCTATGTGCCGTACGGTTCTATTTATCAGTCCTAGAACATATCCTATTAGGTGTGCAAATTCATGCTATTGCACTATTATTTTGTATACACCTGGTACAATATTTTTATTTATTTGCAACTGAAATCTTCTTTTCTCTTTTTTACTGTTTTGGTTCTCTTGCTGTTATTTTCTCGTGGAGACTCTGATTGCTGTATTTCTGACTTTCTTCAGTGTAACGTTGAACAACATTATACAGAAAATTTTTCCAGAGGAATATGCTGAGAGAAAGTCAGAACATGAAAGTTTGACACACATGGGGCCCGATTTAATGCCTCTTTTTGTCATGGATGTTGTCCTTCCATGTCAAAAATTGTCACTTAATATATTTGAACCTCGCTACAGACTAATGGTGAGACAGATTTGATGGCCTATTATTTTAATTGAGCTTCTTATCTTTGCTTTAAATTAATTAACCTGTATGAATTCAGGGATTTACCTTTGTTTTTTTTTTTTTTCATAGTTCAAAGAAGCTTTTGGAATTCCATATTTAAAAGTGTGAGTTATAAATTTAATATGTAAAGAGTAAACCCTATACTGTGTCTCTTAGATAAGTTTTAGATTAAGTATGTTTAAGTTATTGGGCTTATTGGGTTTAGAATTATTTTGGGTACCGACCGATTGTATCTCTATTTAAGTGAAACTCTTATATCAATAAAGACCTATCTGATTATTTCTCAACAGTTTCATGATCTTAAAGAGAATAATGTTAGGTTGTTCACTATCATAGACTTATTCGGTTATAATTCACCATCTTGAATTTTACAGTTTCATGATCTTTAAGATGGTTTCTCCATATGGACGGGATTGTGCTCATTTTAGTAAATATAACAAATATTTGAGTCACGCTCTTACTTCACTTTTCCTACAATTCCTTCAGTACTGAAAAGATCTCAACTATCTATAACAACACTCGCATCATATACAGTTTAGCTTTGTCATTAACATTTTGATCTTTTTTTCTTCCAAGGTTATTAAAATAACCCCTACGTAGGACATGAAAGGCTAGAACTCCTTGTTTATTTGGTCTTTGAGTCATTCGTAGTTGATGGTATTGTATCCTCTTGACACAGAAGAGCATAAAGCACTTTGAATATATGAACTGTTATAGTTCAGGAACAAATATGACTTTTATGATATTCTTTTAGCAACGTTGTTCATGCCATATCTGAATTCTCTTCTATGCTTGTATTTGTCTAATAGTTCACTATAGAAAACTGATACTTTCTGAAGTTGATTTCAACAAGTGTAAGCAATCTAGAATGCAAAAGTTTATATTGTTGTTTTGGCATTGTTTCATTATGTCCTTGACCAGAATTTTTGGCTTTCTTTTTTTGTAAAATAAATCAACGATGACTTTGTATTCCATCCTTATTTTTTTTTCGTGTGGAACTATTTTGGTGTCAGTTAATCATAATTTTAGTTTATTTGGAGCAGGTGAGGAGGATAATGGAGGGAAATCATCGGATGGGAATGGTGGGCTTTATTCTTTTCCTTGTTTAATAAACAGCAACCTTACCATTTGACTCGTAATGATTTGTGTTTTCCCTAATTAAATCTTGCAGGTTATCATTGATTCTGCAACAGGTTCAATTGCAGATGTTGCTTGCGAAGTAGAAATCATTGAGTAAGTGCCTCTCCCTTTCATGTATATTGCTAACTGGTTCCTGGCTACTTATAATCATTTGCTATTAACATAATAGGTGTGAACCTCTTCCAGATGGGCGTTTTTATTTAGAGGTAAGTTCAATGTTTTGCTTGAAAATCCTTCATATGTTTAATCCAGCTTTGGTATTGTTTCTATGTGCCTTATTGGTCATGGCAATTTTTTTACTCTTAGCTGAACCTCTGGTTGTTGGCTTTGCCCACCTCTTGTGATATATTAATTTTAGTTGCGTTGTGCATGATAAATCTTAACTGTGGAATGTGATGAATGCATCACTGATTCTTGTTCATGTAACTTCTGTTGGCAAATATTGCTTCATGGTTAACCAAAGCAGTTTTCTGGTACATGGTTATGATTTCCTCGTAGATATTCATTGGCACATTTAGTTTAATGAGCTATCACCTGTATGCATTATTGCACATATTACTCTTAGCTTAATCCCTGCCTGGTGGTTTTCCACCTCAAGAGATGCCTAAAGTCGTACCTGCTAAGTATATCTTAACTGTCAAATGTGATAAATGCATCACTGCTTTTCATTCACGTATATTTAGTTGGCAGATATTGCTGAATGGTCCCTGGAAGCTGCTTCCAGTACATGGGGTAGATGTTAGAATCTTTTCCATCTGAGGATCCATACCTCTATCTTGTTCTGTTAAGAAATCTGGCATCCCCAATGTTAAGCTTCCTGAAATCTCTAGTATAGTGGAATCAGACTACTTTTCATTTTTTTTTGCTTGTTAAGGTGTGGATAACCCCAAGAAAGTTTGCTGGAAAAAAGGTTCATGCAGTGATTCTCAATTTTTGGATAAAAGCTTTGTTGCTATGCTGCTTCTGTCATGCAGGTATTCATGCAGCTTGGAATGTTCTGCTGGTGGATTTTGTTCTTTATCTAACAAGTAATAACACATCCAGTTATCATTTCTAGGGCCAGATACCTAAGCTGTATGTTTCAAAATATACATATTTCCACCCCATACTCCGAGCAGTTCTTTCCACTTGTCTTTTATGTCCTTTTTCCTGTCACAGATATGTATTATTTTATTCCTGGAATTCAGTTACTCTTTCTCATATCGTTTTCCTCCTTTTGCCTGATGCCATTTGTTTTTTTCTTTTTTTGTTCTAGCAGGGCTCATTTTTCCCCCCCTCCGTTTAGTTTGTGTTTTTTTTATTTTGTTCTTGTGCTCACTTTAGCTTTTCAACTGTCTTGGCACTTTGTTCCTTGCTCTTCTTTGTACTCTCTTTGTACACTGAGACCATGGCCTTCCCTTCAGTTGTCCACATTTTTTCTTGAGTGCGAGCCTTGGAACGATGTTAAGGTTGCACCATTATGACCTGGTCACAGGTTGGAGTTTCGAAACAGCTTCTCCAAATTGCATGGTCAAGTTTACATACATCTGGCCCTTTTTTAAGAACAGACCCCGCAACGGAAGCAGCCCTCCTGATTATGGGGCTGACAACTTGATGGAGATCATGATTTGATTATATTTGATTTGATTTAATTTGATTTGATTAGGATTTGGATTGTACTAGATATTTGATTTGATTAGGAGTTTGGATTTTATTAGGATTCTGTTTGTTAGGATTTCCCTATATATAAGGATTGTATGAAGTATTGAAAAATAAATAATATTTTGAGAAAAATTCTTGATAAATCTTTGGCGTGGAATTCGCTAAATCAAAATCTTTTCTCGTGGATTCGTGGAGAGTGGGCGTGGGCCTGGGTGGATTCCCAAATCCCAAAAGTTTTCCCCAATTTATCATTTCTTCCCCAATTCCTCTAAAAAAACCCTAATTTTCAAAACCCTAACCCTAATTTCGTCTCCGTCCTGCGTCAAATTGGTATCAGAGCCTAAATTTATTTTCTCCTCCTCCATCTGACCCAACCACCCTCACCCTCACCCTCCATCAACTAGCAAGAGAGAGAGAGAGAGAGAAAGAGAGAGAGAGAACTCAGATCAGATCTGTAGAGTAAAAAAAAAAAAAAAAAATTCAGATCAGATCTGTAGAAAAAAAAAAATCTTTTCCTTTACATCTCTTTCTATTCAACTCAACTCCACCCGACAAACCAAAACTCCACCTCTCCACTCCCTTTCTCATCTTCCCGACCTGCTCCCCACCACCGAGAAAGAACCCAACAAATCTCCTCCTCCTCTTCGTTATTTCCACCCGCAACAGACAACCCAAACCCACTCCATCCTCCAAACCCACTCCATCCGACACCCTAGCCCTCTCCCACAACCATCTAGCAAAACCCCTCCCACAACTCCACCCTCTCCTCCTAGCCGTCGCCCACCTCGACGCCGCCCTCCACAGCAATTGCCGGCTCCGTCTCTCAACGTCAACGCCGTCTCCGCCTCTTCTTCTTCGTTTCTACCCCAACGCTGTCTCCGCCTCTCAGCTGACCACCACCGTCTCCGCCTTCCTTCCCCAAAGCAGCAGCAACACCACCGCCCCCTCCACCACTTTCCACTCCCGTCACCGTCGTCTCCGCTCGTTGCTTTCTCGTCGGCCACCGCCTCCGGCGACCCCCATCAGCAGATCCACCCGATCGCGGCTCACTCCCGCCTCCGGCGACCTCCTTCTTCTCCCCTCCGCCATCTGAAACAGTCCCAACAACCACACCACAGGCTTCAAGGTTATTTGGGTTCAAGGAGAGAAGGATCAGGAGAGGTTCAGTGGGTTTGTACCGAATTTGGATCCAATTATTTAGACCCAATTAGAAAAGAGTTTGGGTTTGCATTGAATCAGATCCGACCCACAGCTCCAGATCCGCAACAGTGCAGATCCGTTTACAGTGCAGACCCGTTAAGCAGAAAAGTGGTGATTTGGAGCCCGTTCGGAGTCCAATTCGAGACAGATTCGAAGCGTTTCATTCCTGGATTTGTTTCCAACAATTGTGGCAGGATTTCAGGGCTCTTCAGTAGGCGACCCAATTTCGGAAGACTCCAAGTGACCATTACAAGTGCACGAACTTCTTCGGTATTTGGGTAATCTCTAAACTAACCCATTTTCTTCAGCAAAAATTTGCAATTATTTTGTGAAATTTTGCATAAGATTGTTAGTTAGAATTACTAATAATTATTTGCCAACTTATTGCTTGCTGCATATACACATTTTTAGGATCCATTTCCTTTCATTTTAGAAACTAAATCTTAGAAAATTTTATTTGATCATATAGTGTACGCATATAGAATTTGACTGAGTTTAGGAAATTGCATTGCATACGCTTGTTTGATTGTATGTTTCTTCGTAACGGTAAAATGACCACCCCAAGTTCTAGTAATGTGGATGAAAAGTTAGAAATCATGATGAAACAATTAAAAACTATCACTGAACAAATGGAACAGTTTAAAATTGTTAATAAACGATTGGATGCACTAGAATAACAATTGGAAGAACAAAATAATCAAATTTATAAGAATAAATATAACGAAAGGAATTACAATAGAGGACCAAGATATCGTAATGAAAGGAATAGAGATGAGAGTGTCCTTAGAACTAGACGTGTTGAATATGACATCACACATAAGATAAAAGTAGAAGTTCCTACATTCGACGGCACTCACGATCCTAAAGTTTTTAGTGACTGGCTCGCAGACATGGATTACTATTTCGATTGGTATGACATGCCTGAAGAGCGTAAAATACGATTTGCTCGGATGCGATTGACAGGGCCCGCTAGGATATATTGGGCATCGGTAGAAAGAGAGTGTGACAGATACCTAGATGCGATAGAAACTTGGAATGTCATGAAAGCTAGACTTAAAGAGAAGTATCTTCCAGTCACATTTAGGAGTCACATTTTAGATAGATTGCACAGTCTACGCCAGGGGAGCATGACAGTCCAAGAGTACATAACTCAATTTGATGAATTGACACTTGGTGTGATTTGCGAGAGGACCGACACCAAGCGATATCTAGATTTCGTTCTGGACTACGCGCAGACATACAACGAGCCATACATATCCATTTTCGGAATATAAGTTCTCTTGTTCAAACTTGTCAATTAGTAGAAAATTTAAAACACTCTCAAATTTTCTATTGACCGCAAGTTTATTCCTAGAGCCGGGGAACAGTCAAGACGTTCTTTTGAAGATAACAAGAGACCTAATACCTAATTCAACAAAGACTTTAAGGGTAAAGCCATGATAGATAAGTCATCTAAACAGGGCACGGAAGGCATAGAATGTTTTAGGTGTCACGAGTATGGTCACAAAGCTTCACAGTGTCCCACTAGAGCTTTACTCGTAGAAGGAGAACATAATGATGATGATGATCTTGAGGAAGAAATATGTGAACCAGCAGGAAACGCTAGTGAGTCAGACGAGGAAATAATCATTTCAAATGTGCGTTTAGGCATCGTTAGGTGTCTTTACACAAAACGAAAGATGAAGATTGGCGTAGATCTAGCGTTTTCACCACATACATCACACACAGAGGAAAGAGTTATCGCGTAATGATTGACGGGAGTAGTTGCGTGAATATAATCTCAAGAACAGCTGTTGAGAAAATAGGCCTCAAAGCTGAACTCCATCCACAACCATACAACGTAACATGGGTAAATAAAACTGTTCAATTTATTACCCAGCGTTGTCTAGTGCCTATCCAGATGTCAAGCTATCAGGACCAGTTTTGGTGCGATGTGTTAGATATGACTGCCGCACATATCTTGCTTGGTAGGTCATGGTTGTATGACTTAGATGTGACGAGTTTCGGCAAGTCAAACACATATACATTCAAATTTAATGGAAAGAAAATTATTTTGAAACCCGCACCGCCTAAGTCTAGTGATGAGAGTCCAAAGAGCGAAAAGGTCACAGGCCAGGTACATAAAAAGTCTGTTCACTTGGTAAGTCGATCACAGTTTCTCAAGGAGAGTCTAGAGGAGGGACTAGTGTATGCGGTAATTGCTCTAGGAGAGTCTTCTAGTCCACCTGTCATTTACCACCCGGAGATTCATCAGATTCTCACTGATTTTCGAGATATCATGCCCGATGAGTTACCTGATGAACTCCCTCCCCTTCGGGACATTCAGCTGCCATTGACTTCGTGCCTGGGTCCAGTTTGCCCAATTTACCTCATTATATGATGAATCCTGTTGAGCACGCTGAGTTGAGAAAACAGGTCGATGAGTTATTGCGGAAAGACTTTATTAGAGAGAGTTTGAGTCCTTGTGCCGTTTCCGCTCTACTCACACCTAAAAAGGATGGTAGCTGGAGAATGTGCGTTGACAGTCGTGCCATCAACAAAATTACCGTCAAGTATAGGTTTCCTATTTCTAGACTTGATGACTTATTAGATATAATGGCTGGCTCTCAAATCTTTTCGAAGATAGATCTTCGAAGCGGATATTATCAGATTCGTATCCGTGAAGGTGATGAATGAAAAACTGCCTTTAAAATTAAGGACGGATTGTTGAATGGTTGGTCATGCTTTTTGGTTTATCTAATGCACCCAGCACATTTATGAGAATTATGACCCAGATATTGCGTCCTTTCTTAGGCAAGTTCGTTGTCTATTTTGATGACATTCACGTCTTTAGTCAAACCCAAGAAGAACATCTTTCTCATTTGACACGGGTTTTAGAGACTCTCCGTAAGGATAAACTGTTTGTCAATTGAAGAAATGTGCATTCTTAGCTTTCTCTGTTCACTTTCTTGGGTTTATCGTCTCTAAAGACGGAGTAGCAGCAGATCCTGACAAAATTAAGACCATAAGAGAGTGGTTTACTCCTCGTACGATTCATGAGGCCAGAAGCTTCCATGGTCTGGCCACATTTTATAGGAGGTTTGTTAGGGGATTTAGTACCACCATAGCTCCGATCACTGATTGTCTTAAGAAAGGGGAGTTTCAATGGATTAAATCTGCTGCTCATGCTTTTGAGGAGATTAAAGAGAAGTTGACTACTGCTCCGGTTCTTCATCTTCCAGATTTCTCGAAGGTTTTTGAGGTGGCATGTGACGCATCAGGCGTAGCTATAGGAGGTGTTTTAAGCCAAGAAAATCATCCTATCGCCTTTTTTAGCGAAAAATTGAATGAGACGAAATAGCGCTATGATGTTTATAATAGAGAGTTTTATGCAGTAGTGCAATATTTGCGTCATTGGCATCACTATTTGCTACCAAAAGAGTTCGTTTTATATTAAGACCATCAAGCTCTACGCTATATCAATTCCCAAAAGAGAGTAGGGTATCGACACATCAAGTGACTTGAGTTTATTCAGGAGTACAATTTTGTACTCAAACACTGTGCAGGAACTGAAAATAAAGCCCGCTGATGCATTAAGTAGGAAATTTTGTACTTTACAGACGATGAGTGCAAAAGTTATCGGATTTGAGCATATCATTCAAAACTATCCTACTTGTCGGGACTTTGGTGACATCTATTCATCTCTGACACAGGATCCTCCTATTATAGTAGATGCCTTCACCATTGTTGATGGTTTTTTATTTCAAGGTATCCGTCTATGTATTCCTAATACTTCTTTGCGCGATCATCTGATTTGGAAAATGCATGCAGGAGGGACTGCTGGTCATTTCGGTCGAGATAAAACTATTATTCTTGTAGATGACCGATTTTATTGACCAAGCATTAAACGTGATGTTGCGCGAGTTGTGTCGCATTATCGAGTTTGTCAGGTAGCTAAGGGTAGGAAGCAGAATACAGGACTCTACACACCATTACCCATACCCTTTACACCTTGGGAGCATTTTAGCATGGATTTCATTTTAGGACTCTCTCGCACACTTAGAAAGCATGATGCAATATTAGTCGTGGTGGATAGATTTTCCAAAATGGCACATTTTATTCCTTACCACAAGACTTCGGATGCCTCACATGTTACACACTTATTCCGTAAAGAGATAGTTCGTTTGCATGGCCTTCCTAAGTCAATTGTTTCTGACAGAGATGTTCGATTCACAAATTATTTTTGGCAAACTCTCTGGAAGAAAATTGGTACCACGCTTAAGTTCTCCACTGCTTATCATCCGCAGACAGATGGTCAGACAGAAGTTGTCAATCGTAGCTTAGGTGATTTGCTTCGATATTTAGTGGGCGACCATTTAACGACGTGGGATCTTGTTTTGCCTATAGCGGAGTTTGCATATAATAGTTCAGTCAATAGGTTTACTGGGATGAGTCCATTTTAGGTAGTTACAGGTTATAAACCTAGAAAACCTATAGACCTTCTTCCACTCCCCATAGGTGATAGGCCTAGTGCCTCAGCCGAGTCTTTTGCACAACATTTGTATGATTTGCATGATCATATTCGTCGGCAAATAGCAATTAGTAATAATAACTACAAGTCTGCAGCAAACTCGCACAAAAAATTGCAGGAATTTGCAGTTGATGATGAGGTGATAGTTAGAGTGCGTCCAGAGAGGTTCCTACCAGGAATCTTGGAGAAGCTTAATGCTCGACGTATGAGTCCTTACTGAGTTCTAAAAAGGATTGGTTCTAATACTTATGAGCTTGCGATCCCCCACAATCTCGGGATCAATTCAGTTTTCAACGTCGAGGACCTGACTCCATATCGTGCTCCATTTGACTATCGAGCAGTTATTCCAGATCTAGCATTATCTGCTTCGCCAAGACATCGATATTTTTCCATCCGTACACCGCCTCCTCCTGCTCCACGCAAGCATCGTATAGATCAGATTGAAGATATTCTGGATGATGAGATTGTTTCGACTGCTGATGGTGGATATCAGTGTTATTTGGTGCGCTGGCGTGGACGTCCAGACTCAGATTGCACTTGGTTGCGCACCAAAGAAGTCCAGCAGCTCGATCCAGATTTGCTCGATAGTTATCATTTTCGTCA
The DNA here is from genome assembly GCA_036321105.1 of Dracaena cambodiana. Classification (NCBI taxonomy): domain Eukaryota; kingdom Viridiplantae; phylum Streptophyta; class Magnoliopsida; order Asparagales; family Asparagaceae; genus Dracaena; species Dracaena cambodiana. Next base: position 34,087,645 of record JAYEPQ010000017.1, read on the forward strand.
TTCACCAGAGGTTCATATTTTGAAGCCGGGGAGAATTGATGGAGATCAGGATTTGATTAGATTTGATTTGATTTGATTTGATTAGGATTTGGATTGTACTAGATATTTGATTTTATTAGGAGTTTTGATTTTATTAGGATTCTGTTTGTTAGGATTTCCCTATATATAGGGGTTGTATGAAGTATTGAAAGATGAATAATATTTTGAGAAAAATTCTTGATAAATCTTTAGCGTGGAATTCGCTAAATCAAAATCTTTCCTCGTGGATTCGTGGAGAGTGGGCGTGGGCCTAGGTGGATTCTCAAATCCCAAAAGTTTTCCCCAATTTATCATTTCTTCCCCAATCTCTCTAAAAAACCCTAATTTTCAAAACCCTAACCCTAATTTCGCCCCCGTCCTGCTTCACAACTCCAGGATCACGATGGTTGCAGATCTGAGGCAACCCTGTATTGATCACGTAGGTAATCCTAGGACCAATAGATTTCAGGTCAAGAACATTCTACCTTTGTTAGTAGGGAAGTCAAATACAGTATCACTACTTTAGAAAGTAACGTATCCTTGAGTTTCATAACAAGTGTCTGAGTTGCATGCCAATGACTAAACTAACAGACTTTTAGTTAAGAGTCTGTAAATGTCGAAACAGCTGAGCAGAAATTTTCTTACCATCAGAATCACCATGTACATGGCATAGTTATTCTGATGTTGCAGTACTGTATTTATGGAAGCGGACCTGTTTGGCATTCGCTATAAGAATGGTTTGAAATATTGTTTAGAAATATCTCATAACATCCTGCAAATCCACTACATATTCGTTGTGTTTCGAGAGTAGATGGTTTACCCTAGGACCATGACAGCCTTAAGGCTAGCTGAATGTTGAGGACGGTGTTTGAACTCGAGCTTTATTGCATGACTGCTAGACGTCTTACCACACTAGGTACTGTGGCACTCTTTACTTAATATTCACTATTCTGAAAAGCAACATTCTGTTTCTTTTTTTGGGGACTCATTACATACAATCAGAGCTTCCTTTTCAGTATACTCCATGTTCACAAACAATATAATCAAGATGGTAACAGCTTCTCAATATATGCAGGTAGAAGGTCAGAGGCGGTTTCGCATTTTAGAATCTCGTGATCAGGATGGGTGGGTAGTCTCTTTTTTGCATTGAGTGGCAGCTGGTTTATTGATACACAGCATATCTATCATAAATGAATGTTTGGCTTGCTTTTGCGCATGAACTTCAATTATATGTATAATTGGTGTAGGTATCGCGTTGCACGAATCGAATGGATGGAGGATATACTGCCTCCTGAAGGTTCTCCTGAGAGAGAGGAAGTAAGCTTGATCTATTTTTTGCTGTATGCTTTTTGAACATGTGGATGCTAACGTTATCTTCTTTTGCTGTTTGCCATTGTAATCACCATCATCCAGGTCTGTTTAGCTCTGGGAAAAAAATAACATAAGAAAAAAATCATCCAGCTTTCTGTCAAATGTGAGTTGACTGTTGATGAATTAATTAAACTTATTAGTTAGCTTAAGTGCTTGATGTTGGTAAACTAGATCAAATATTAGCTGAGAAGCTGAATAAGAAAGTAGAAATAACCATACGTGAAACTTTTAGATGTTTTCCTGAAGAAAATAGTAAATGAGTTAACTTTGTGATTATCACATAAGATGGTAGCATAATAAACATAATCTTGTTTGTACTCAAATTACTCATCAACTATTTCTCCTTCAAACTCCTTTCTCTGAAATCCTTCGACATCTTATGTATGACATATGAACTAAATAGAGTTGCCAACTCTTGATAGTTTATTTTTACATGGAATGGGAAAGTGCAGAGGGTTATCTAACATGTTGTATAATTATATAAACCCAAAAAAGATGATCATATGTAGGCAAATGGTTACGAAAGTTTAAATTGTACTGAAAGCACCTTGCTTTATGACTATTTACTCTGCTGCCGAGAGAGGATTTTCACCCGAGTCATATTCTTCTTTTGTGAGGTCAATGTTCATTATATTTACCGTTTCTCCTAGAAGACTATTCTTTAATGTTAGTAAATCTAATTATTGTTGAAACACTAAGATTTATTTACATATGTTTCTCATGGGAATTATCCACAGCTACGGCAATTGGCTACTGCTTCTGCTGAGATGGCTCGGACGTGGATAACAAGTGCAAGAGAAGCTTCAATAATTGGTATTAAATTAATGATTTAGTCAGTATGTTTTATTACTTAATGTATTCTCGTTGTTCAACTGTTTATAAATCTGTATTGTCGAGCACGAGTACACATTCATATTCTCCAAGGTAAGCCTCAGATTATTTACCAGTCACTTCATGGCGTTAGAATGCCCAATTGACTAGACACCTTTCAAACTTTATGTCAACATAATGTTGCCCAATAAGTGGACTTTCATTGTACTAACTTGGTTCGATCTACATTGTTGGCTTAACCAAGTCTCAAGCCTTAGGATCAAGCCAAGTTATTTAAAATGTTTTCATACTCTCAAAGCAATGGGCTTCCGGGGGTTCAAGGTTTTAAACTTCTTTCGTCGACAGTTTATGTTGCCTGATCTATTTCTGCCCATGTGATAAGAGGACGCTGCAAATTACTTGCGGTTAGTTAAGACAACGTCTGGGCCCCTGCCTAATGACAATTTTGTTAAGAGTCATGTGATTTACATTTAATCCCTCTATATATTTTGATTGACTCTGTCCGCGTATGCATTTCTCTTCGTCCTTATGGAATTTTATGGTCCTAATTTGTGTCTGTTGAACATAATTATCGTTAGTGCTAATAAAAAGTTACGCCCAGGTAGGAGACAAAGGCACATGGAACTTCAAGCTGAAGGAATGCCTGGACCACAGGATCCAGAGAGATTTAGTTTCTGGGTATGGGGTTTCCTTACTCTCCTACAGTTGTTTCCCTTTTAACTCGGAAAAGTTATTTTACATAATCCTCTGAGCTACAAACTTTTGCAGCTTGCGAACCTCTTAAACTTGAGGCCAGCTCAGAAATTGGAGCTATTGCGTTTAAGAGATACTCGAGAGGTACAACTTTAGGCTTTGGAGCAGACCATTGCTTGCGTCATTAATTTTTAGTTACTGTGTCTTATTATTATTTTTTTTGGTTACATTTTTATCTGCAGAGGATAACCCATAGCCTTAGCTTCTTGAGAGCTGCAGAACAAGGCTGCCGAGTACAGTAACATAGAAAATTTTCATTTACTTGTGGATAATTCATGTACGTTTTTTTATGTTGACATTATTTCTTCCATCTTTTCCCCTGGGGAGGGGGATGGATATACTTTGTATAGCCATTCAATTAAAAGTCATGTATTTTTTATGAGTGCTGCCTGTTTTTGTAATTAGGAGAACAACATGGAATAAAATTAATAAAAGCAACTTTATTTTTTTTATTCTTTTCTGAAATTCTTGTTTCTTCTGCGGTCTAGTAGTGCCAAATTAACTTGCAATAACTTTCCCAATACTACCCAGAGAGCAAGCTAATGTGCAGGAAACACTTGTTATACTCATTGCCATTTGCTAATTTGTTGGAAAGAAGCGATAGATAAAAGAAAAATATATGATAGTAAATCAGTAGTGATGCAAAGATGTGATGATTGCACTCGTTCAATGCCGTTGAGGAAATAAACATTGGTTAAAATTAGCAGCCAACTCATAAGACAAGGCATGACAAGAGGAATAGTTAAGATAGTAGAGGATTTTGACTACTAGACATGTCGTACTCTTCCTCATATAAAGAAAATAAAGTACATCATTGCACAACTCATTTATTACTTAATGGAAACTCAGGCATTTTCTCGGAAGGAAAAAAAAAAAAAAGATGTGGAAGAGGAAGAAGAAGTTACCTTTACTCATATGAGATAATCACACATATATCCAACTAAGAAAGCCATTGGCCACATAATTTAGAGTTTTTCTCATCATGTTATAGTTGCAATTTTTGGGATAAAATGGCTTAAATTGGGTAGTTGGTTTTTGTAGCCTCTCTTGTGAAATATGGACCAAGAAGATGATGGTGCATAGAGAAAACTATAACATCAAATGTAAGAACTTGCCTATAAAATGCAATACATGATCATGTAATAGTTTATAATGCTAGCTGTTACATATATGGATATTTAGTTTTTCGAGTTTAGCAAATACTTGTGTAGATATGATAATGTTTATAATATGAATTCTTAGATCTTGCCATATTGCATGTATAAGATCCTTTGTGATGTATTTTTCATGAAATATCAATATTAATAGATGAGAGCTTAATTATAGGGATCGGTTATTACTGAAAGGATGGTTGAAAAGTTTGATGTTTCAGAAACAGGCCCTCTTTGAAGTTATGAATGATGAACATGGAGGATGGCCATGGATATATTTGCATTAAAGGTCAGCCACTAACAAAATCCTGTGGGTGAATTTAAACAAGTTAAAAGGTTTATGTAGAAAGATTAAAAGCAGTTTATGTTGAAGACACTGGAGTGGTGATTCGAGATTGGAGACTTAAAGGGGAAAATCGTAGGATTATTTTGGAGAAACAGCTAACAGTTATACAATTATCTAGAGTGGTTAAAGTTGCAAGTAATTAGTTGCTATGTGATTGGTAAAATGGGAAATGAGCCTGGGTCAAACTTGCCGATCAAATATTGGGGTTCAAGTCTTCCCCCTTTCTCACAAACTGTGTGCTGGAAAAGAGAACAATGCTTCTTCAAATCAAAATAGCTTCAAATTAATGCACGATTGTGTTATCTATGTATATTAATGACTGAAATATATGGAAACTGCTGGATGCAGAGAGGGAGATGCAAGAAGCTATTTCAATACACTGGAAAATGAACTAATGCTGTATCACAACAAATGAACAATGCATATGCAGCACATTGATATAGAAGTCTTACAGTTGTAGATTATATGTCACTGATATATCACTTAAGTTTCAGGGATTGGAGATGTATTGGATTAGCCATCTTTCTGTGCCTAAGTTTCTGTTGGTCAATATATATGGTTTGATGGGAGGCTATGGTCATAACTTGTGACTTGTGGTCATGAATCTCCTGAGGGTTTACTGTACATTGTACTAGTGGACGTTATGGGTTGTGTTCAAATGAAAAGAACTGCATAGTATTTTTAGCCTAAAAAAAAACCGTATATTGTTTGAGGTATATAGGCACCATTTATGCCACCTGCTTTGGTAAGGAGATGCCATGTACTGTTGTTAATAGTCATGCTGCTTGTTACGCTGAAAGAAAGATGAACTTTATGGACACTAGCATGACATGGGATTTAATTTGAGGTTGTTGTTCATTTCTTAGGGATTCAAGAGTTGGTTAAAGGGAAATATAAAAGGATATTGCAAACTATTAACTGCTAGATGACAGATTGTTGCACATCTAACTTTGTCTAATCTTTTTTTTGCTTTTTTCTTTTTGTTTTTTTTTGCAAAGGGAGATCCTTTTATAAAGTTTATCAAAGTCGCAAAGACATGGGGGAGTTTAAGGCCTGGAACTTTGTAGTCAACTTCTTCTCAAATCGAATAAATTGAATTTGGATCGACCCTATACCCTGTTACAAGTTATGTTGTTCTTGACTGATGTAAGTTCTTTAAGGAAGTACTTTTTTTTGTTAGGGGATTTTGTAGGGGGGTTTCTGACAGAGTATTCATTTTTAACCAGCATCATCTATGACTAGTTAAGTCTTTAGGGAGATTTGAGGGAATTTTCTATTACAGTTGAAATTTCCCAGAGCTTGCCAAGTGGAGGCACCACCCTAAACTTATAAACACCTATGGTCAGAAGAGCACTTGCTATATCCTAATCTCCATTAGGTCATTTTTAAAATTTTCCTTTTAGGAATTTGATTTCATTTCTCTAGGAGTCTAAAATGGTTGACATTAAGGTTTCTAAAATGATATTTCTTCTTCTCTCCACCAATTTACCTAATCCCTAAAGTGCAGTTATTAATTATTATTATTATTATTATTTCGTTGCTGTGGCCTTAGAAGTTTCATTGTCATTAAGAATGCAGTGATGACATGGCATAAAAGGTTCAAAACACTTTCTATTACCTGAAGGACTTGGACTTATTTGAACTTTCCATAGGCTGCGACCACTGACCATACGCTCTAGCAGGAATACAGGAGAACATGACATTGTCTAATTTTTGGAATATAAGTTACTTTAGCTTTTTGATCTGTTAAACTATTTTTTGAACAACAATGTCACAGGACGCTAATGTCCTTCCATCAAGGAGGTACATGATCCATCTTATTTCAAAAAATGAATTCCGAGTTCTCAAGCCATTCACATGTTACTTCATAACTTTCTGAAGTATCTGCAATTTTGTTAAATTGCTGACATTATTATGTTTTCACAATATTAGGTTCACTTTCAAATCTCTTCCAGATTTCAAACCCCTGTCTTGCCTCTACATACCTCATGCTATTTTGTGACTGCTGCATGTTTTCAAGTCATTACTTGCCTGGACAATTACTTTAACTTGTTCCTATTATTATTTAGTCTTTCATAATTTGTGATACAATACTAAATTATGAAAATTTTGATGACTAATCTTCTTACTCTAGGTTTTATCAAGTTATTACTATGGAAATTAAAAAAAAAAAAGAAACATTTAACTTAGGATCAAGTTATTTCCCTAGTTATTATATTCAGACCTTATGATATTTGATTATGATTTTCGGTGGAAAAGGGTAGCATAACACAGTGACACTAATATAATACAAGTAGTATGTTAATGGCAGGTGATTGCGCTGTGTGCTTTTTAGTAAATGCCGGAGTTCTCGCACCATTTCCTTGGACCCAAGCCTCCGCTTTGGTGATATTCCTTTTTTGGTGTTTTGGAGGGAGGAGAGAGAGGGGGAGGGCGGGGGGCGGGGGGGGGGGGGGGGGGGGGTATGAGAACTTGGCTCCAATGGTGGTTGGATGCCTAGCCAAAACTGATAGTTTAACTAAGCCACAGCTAGAGTTTGGATGCCATAATAGGACGGTGGTGCATAGCGAGAGTGATATCGTCTTGTTATGCCCTGGTCGGAGAGTGCTAATGTTAGTTGGAGGAAGGGGCATGACTTTACCGATGGGCAGATGTCGGCAGAGGAAAGGCTACATTCCGAATGACAACAAGTAGATCAATGTGACATATAGTTGGAGGGTAACAAACTGCACCTGGTTGCCGGATTGACGAGAGACGAAACTCTACAAACATACTTCGAATCAGACAAATTGAAACTGAGAAACTTGACACTTGTAAAGTGTTCAATTAAATTTCTCAATGACTGCTGGATGGTGAATTGTGATAGGGTTAGTCTCTCGGTGTCGGAAGAGCTCAGTTGGTTTTGGAGTGACAATTGGTAGCAAGCGATGAAGGGATCCATGGTGATATTGTAGGCCACATCATCAATGTCGGAGTAATGGCGAGGCTAACCTGAGATGGGCTGAACAACAGCTACACCACAAGGAGTTGATTGATACACAACACATTTGTCACAGTAGACACTCACTCCTGGATTGTACTTTCGACAATTTGAGATTCAATGTTGAATTTCAAATTTGAATTCAAATTTTGTGCCCACCAAATCGCATTTGTCCTTGGCTGTGCTGAGCATGACGTCATGACTGACATCATATAGTACAAACATGTGACATCATCAGCTCTGATATTTTTGAGATAGTTGCTCTTTGTCCTATATCATATCCATCATATATCTTATATCGTCCTTTCATCTATATACATTCACAGAGTTTTCTCCCTATTTTCATATTTTTGGGTTTTTCTTATATCGGTCCATCAGCTAGCAAGAGAGATATTATGCATCCTATTGTAGTCTTATTTCATTAAACTCTACCTAATGAAATGAAGGGAGATTACTAGCCGTTTAGGTTAAAAAAATGATGGTAGTTGATTAAATGGAGTAGAATATAAAATCCTTAGGTTCATATTAGAAGAATTAACATTTGGGCACAATGGAATTATGATGCAGTGATTAGTTATGGTTTGCCATATTTTTCCTCCCTTGGTAATAGAATATTATGAATCTCTTTAAAACTTAGAGAAATCCTTGTTAACATGGTGTGTCCATTTGTCTCTCTCAAAGGCACAAGGCAAAAAGGTAACCTTTGTCGCCATGCGATTCAGCATCTTCTTTTGATGCCAACCATCTGGCATCATCTCCGCGCCCTGCTGCCTCAATTATTATATTAGAAGCTTGGAAACCATTGTTTAAAGAGTAAATTTACCAATTATTCCTAGGGATATACTGCAACTCTATTTTATGCCAGGAGTAGATTTTATCTGTTATCTAATTAGTTTGATTGTTGATAATTTTGCTAACTTCTAAGTTGATACTATATCTGGTTGATAACTTGTTGATGCGAGCTCAATTGAGCTCAGTTTTGGGTTTAATTTTGCATAGTTAAGGATAACCTTCAGCATAGGAACCTAGTCTCTTTTAGCTAGGAAATTGTTCTTATTTATTTAGAGTAAAATCTTTATTTGTTGCAGGATTTTGGGTATTATACTTTGTTAAGAATAGTTGGTTCGGGTTGGATTCTGTTACATTGGATTTAGTCAAAAATCTAAATAATAAAACTTGAGGAACATATACTCAATTTTGAGTGAAACACACTTGATATGTATTTGTCCTAGGAGAAGGCTTCAACCATGGAATTTCAGGAAATGAGGTAGGTGTGAACACATAGCAAGAAAGAGTAAACACTAATGAACTCAAATTTGGAAGAAATCAACATACCAAATTTGTGAATGCAATAGAAGTATGCAAGAGATAGTGACATGGGATAGTACTTGCCAACCAATAATATTGTTTTGCATATGGAAAGAGGAGAGATTTGACCAACAAAGTTGCTGTGAAGGACTAGAAAGAGAAGTCAGGAGTAGATGAAGAGGATTATCAGGATGACCGAACTAAAGACGATAAGATCAACAAAAAAATAATACAATGACATCTCTTCTACTCTTCTTAGTCGTCAAAATCAATTTATTAAACATGGCATCTCCAGTGGTTGCTTTTATTTGTACGTAATCCAAAAAGGTAACTTCTGATGTTATGTGGTTTGTATCTTGTGTTGTTTCTAGGGGCTTATTACGTTAAAGCTTCTAATCTTATAGAATAATGAACTTGCATTTATATTGGGAGGCATGATGCTAATATATATTGTTACCACTGCACTTCTCAAAATAATATATTGTTACTGCTTTTTTATTTTTTTGGTGCATCTGCCTTCTTAATTTGCTTGCAACTATTAGATACATATCCTTTTCCTGTTTATCTTTGCTTCTTGCTTATTTAAGTGAATTATCATAATTTTATTCTTCTTCTGTCAATTTCTTCTCGTAGAAATGTCTTTTTATTTGGTATCACTGTTCAAAATCAGTAATTGTAAAAGACCTTATTACACATCCTTGACATATGTTTGTTGACACAATACCGAGACATAAACATTCACTTTGGAACAGTTTATAGTTTACCTCTAACACTTGATTTTTTTTATTGAAAATTTTCTGTAATACATGAAGATGAAACACTAAAGGCCATGCATTCAGAAAATGGTTGAAATCCTAATTCATATAGTATTGTAGATTCAGATTCAAGAATTAGTTTGGACTGTACAAAATCTGGTCACAGCATTTTAGGCAAATGCTTTCATGTTCCTTCTCGTCCAAAATGCTTTGTTAGACTGGAGGAGGAGGAAGAAGAAGTAGCATTTTTAACTTTGGGTCAGGATATTTCTACTTATGGCGCCTGATGATGGTCTCAATGTGAAGGGAAATAGGAACCGTGATACAGTTACAGTGATATTACTATGGAGAGGAATAACGATGGAAGATGATTTTATTGTGTGATAAGTATTATTGAATTATATCAGAGGAGTTGTTATCAAAGAAGAAATACGAAGGAACAGACGAAAATAATTGACATTTGGAAACAAATAACTGATGATGCACTGATTAGTTATGGCTTATCCTTTGTCTTTCTAAGTTGAATAGGATGAGTACCTTATTCAAATGCTGAAGAAATTTTTTAGTAAAACTTGGCCTTTCAATTTGTCTCTCTCACAAGGCAAAAAGGTAACCTTTGTCGCCTTGTGATGCAGCATCTTCTTTTGGTTTCACATCCTCTAGAACCCCATCCCCTGTATTATATTACAAGCTTAAAAGCTATTATGCAAAATTAACCATGAATCCATAGGTAGTGATCCAGCTTAAACGGGGAGTAGATTATAATTAAATTGAATTATGCTATGAAGACAGAACTGTAGCTGATGACGTTTATCAGGATGCTAACTCAATCCCAGATAGTCAGAAACGTTTTGAGTTTAGTTCTGAATGGCTAAGGAAACATTCACCATGAGGACCAATTCTCCTTTAGCTGTACCTGCAACACGGAAGAAGTTGTGATCAACGCTATGGGGCTCTGGAGAGGCCATGACTTAATCAGAAATGACAGGCAAACTCTTCATAAAATTTATGGCTTCCTGTAGTTAGTAAATTATTCTCAATAGCCTAGAAGATTGATATAATAATCAAAGGGCTCTTGGGTTTTTAAATGACTAGCTGATGCCCTCTAACGATAACAACATAAATGTTTTAACTAGCGTGACAAAGACCTGTGATTAAGAAACTTAAGAAAGGTTTAGAGAAACTATGTATGTGGCCTTGAAACGATGGATTAGAAAAATAGATTACTTGCAGAGGAGATGACCGGTTCAGCGCCTGCTCTTCAAAATATTTTAGTTGATATCTAGTAACTGACAATAGAAGAAGGGGGGTCATCTCCTAACAAGCTTGTGGAAGGATTCATAGATGATAGAACTTTCATAAAAAATTAAGGTATCATGTGAAGTAGGACATATGTTTGATGATCAGTAACTGATTATGGAGGCAATCTAATTCAACTCTCTCAATGAGTGACTGAGTAGGTTGGACCATAGTGGAAATCTTTTCAAAATTAAGCATTTTGTGTAAACCAATTCTAATTTTGATTCGATTAGTTTTTTTCATGAATAGTTATAATAGATTAGCCGGTTCTAATCAATTTAGGATTTTTAATTGTATTTCTATTTTGGTTCAATGAGTTTTCTTTTTGAAGAGAAGGTTTAGAATTTTAATTATAATTTAAAAATTTTCTTTTCTTTCAATTACCTAAATAACTGAGAATCTTAACAATTAATCACTTCAAACCAATAAATAATTTCTCTTGAAAAGATAGTTGGATAATATTTCTAATTACAGTTCAATTCTAATTCATTTTATTATCATTGGTTGGCTTTTAAAAAGAAATATTGTAATTAATAATTAGACGGTTTGATTTTTCTTTAGAAAAATCAATGGCCGAACTGTTTATGTGAGGAAACAAATAAAGAGGGTTAATTAGCAAGAGAAATTAGATGGTTTGATTTAGCAAGAGAAATTAGATGGTTTGATTGTTCTAAAAGAACCCGTCGCGATGTTTCTTTTTCAAATAAAAATTGGGGCAGATTGGGCTCCAAACTATTTATTTTTAAGAGTATTAATAGATATAAGAATATCACACATATAGTTATATATATCATATACCAGAAGAGTACAAAGTAAAACAATGAAATTTGTGCATTATAGTTTTATATTAGGTCTTAATTGTTATAGTTTATTGGAGTTGTCCCAAGGAATAGTAAGACAATAAATAGTCTAAAGGTTGAGTTGAATCTTTAGGCTAGTTTCATATTCAGCCTTTTACTATTCTCAATCCCTATAAATACCCATCTCTCCCTTCATATCATTCATAATATCAGAAACTTAGTAGCATTACTCTCATCACATTTCACACACCACTAGAATTCAACGAGAGTTGATAACACTCTCAAAGATGGTGAGAAAGAGGAAGAGCCCTTGTGATTCCCAAACAAACCAAAGCTCACATGTCATCCCTTCTGAATTGGATGCAGCTGCTGCGGCTGCAGCTGCTTCCACTGCAGTTGAGCCCCCCAGGAAGCCTGGGAAGCGCTTTATAGGGGTGCGGCAGCGCCCCTCAGGTCGATGGGTGGCAGAGATCAAGGACACCATAAAGAAGATCCGTGTCTGGCTTGGAACTTTTGACACTGCTGAGGCTGCTGCCCGTGCCTACGATGAGGCTGCCTGCCTCCTTCGTGGCGCCAACACACGCACCAATTTCTGGCCTCAATCCCCTTCTGAGCCTTCTGCACCTCCTGCCCTTCCTCCAAAAATCACCAATCTCCTCTTAAGTCTCAAAGCCAAAAATTCTCCGTCTAACAAGAGTACTAATACAGTTGCTGCTGCTGCTCCCCTTCCTACCTTTGGTACTACTATTGATTTTTCAGCTGCTTCTACTGAATTTCAACTGCAGCAACAACTGTACAGCATCACCGATTTACAAAGCATCGATGAACTCAAATTTTCTGATTTCTTGAACAATCAAATCTTTTTCACTAATACCCTTGCTACCACTACTGTTACTACTACCACTGCCAGTAGTCCTACTTACAGTAGTAGTAGTGGTGATACTTACATGGGCCAATTCATGGAACCCAGTTGTGCCAGTCAAGATGAGAGAAGCCAGGGAGGTTCGTCAGAGGAGGAGAGCGAGAGACTGGGGCCTGCAGATTTCCAGTTTGTTGATAACACAGAGGCACTCCCAGGCTTCTACTCGCCTTTTGAGATTGCAGAAGAGATTTCGGTTGGCTCAATGGATACTGTGGAGGAGTCATCAATGTTTGGATCAGCTGTGAAGAGAATGAAGTATGAGAGGAGAATCTCAGCTTCTCTCTACGCTCTCAATGGCGTGTCAGAGTGCTTGAGGCTGAGGAGATTGGGATTGGGCGATCACCTCAGTGAGCTCAGCAGTTCCTGTAAGAAGAAGAACCTGATGTTTGGGATGGACGAGGACGCAGAAGGGGAATCTGAGAAACTGCAAGTGGAGAACCAACAAAGCCCTGTTCAGTTAGAATCTCCCTCCTCCTCTTCTTCTTCTTTATTGAGCAACGATGGTGATTCGCTACTGTGGAGCTCTCTTGATCTCCCTCCAATATGCTGGGTCTCATAATTTAGTTTTTTTTTTTTTTAATTTAGCTGATTCAGTTTTTGGTTAGATAATCTGCCACTGCTTATGAAATCATATGGGAAGGATGCCAGCATTAATATTTCCTTCAATCTTAAGTGATTTAATCCTGTTTAATTAGTCCTCAACCTAAATTCTTCTAATTTTTATCCGATTCATTTGTGTGTCTTGTTTGTGGCAAAGATAAGAATCTCATGGTGATGAAACTTTGAATTGATTGATTAAGTTGCTCTTGCAATCATCTCTCAAGATGAACACACTCGATACACTGTCATTTTCAGTGTGTTGCAAGAGCTTATATTTTCTTCCATTGTGTGTGAATGAACATGTCCCATAACTCTGGCAGCACTTTTAACATCTTGCAGTGATTGAATGCTCCATTGCTATCACCATTGTCTTTAGCTTCTTTGTATTTTCTGCTGAAATTTTTTTCCTTGTGTAAAATATATTTTCGAAGCTGAAGACTGTTTTGGTCTTATCTTGCGCAAACAATCCTAATGTCCTTTTTCTGCAATCAGTAACAACATTTGGTTTCTGTTGTATCCCTACTTGTTCTCTGTTTACTCCAGAGATGAAACTGGTGTGATGCTGACATACTGCTATCTAAATTGATTAGTTCACTGTATTGTGATTTTTTTTTTTTTTAGATTAGTGGGATTATTTTATATGATTAATTGGAATAATCTTGTGACTTGGCAGGTTATTAGTCCTTATCATTATCATTGTATTGACCTTCATTTTTCTGGACCTGTATATTGTCTGCTGTGCATATTTTAGTATGATCAACTCTCAGTTTTGGAAATTTTCTATATAATCTGCTATCAAAATGATGTCAGTCCTTCACGAATTTGTTCTGAAAGTATTGATGGCAAGGCGATTGATATATTTGTCATGCGAACAAAGATGCAGTTTCGTGTTATTTATTGAGCTATTGATCGCGGATGTCATTTCCTACTCCCAGTTTGAGTTCAAGGACTCTGGCTTTGTACAGTTCAGTATATTGCCTTGAAGGCTCTGCGTGCGTGTGTGTGCGCGTGGCTATATATATGAGAATAATGAAAATGAGCTGGCAGCTCATGTAAGTTATTTGAGTTGTAGTTCAAGTTCACTATCTCTAATATTTTTTTTAAAAAAAAATTCGTGGATTTTGATCTAGAACCTTTGGGGTTCTCTCATAATTTTAGTTTTAATTTGGTCATCCACCAAGTTGATACAAAATTAAGGATTTTTAATGAATAAAAACATTTTGTATCTATTTGATGAAACGATAAATAAACTTTAAAGTATATAAAATTTGGTCATAAAGAAGTTAATAATGTAAATATACTAATTCTAAAAAAAATTTGTTGAATCACTGTATTTTTGGCGCTAACTTATTTAACTTTTTTTGAGCTGCCGGTTCACCTGCAATAATCACAACACACATACATGTGCGCGTGCGCGAGAATTGTTTCGGATTGGTTTGATTTTTATCAATTTATGCTAAACCGAACCGAACTAATTAAAAATGGAACCGAAATTGAATAGAACTAACTCGGTTCTATTTGTTTATATTATTCAGTTTTAATTTTTTTTTAATAAAACTTATTTAATTTTAATTATTTAAGTAAGCAACTCTTTTCAAGATATCCAGTTAGTATTAAATTTATTATTTATTTAATTTATCATGTACACACAAATATATATAATAATAATAATAATTTGGTTATGATTTTGGGTTTCAAATCTCGAAATTGAAACGACAAAATTATTTTCATTCAGTTTGTTTTTGTTTATTTGGATCGGTTGGGATCGATTATTTTGGTTTTAATCCAATTCTGCTTACCCCAAGCTATATGCCAATATCAAGAATTGGTGTTAGTTTATCTAATAGAAAGCATGCCCTTGACTTGATGTAGAGTCATTAAACCTTGAGGTTTCTTATTTCAAGTGTTTTTTTCCTGGAATATTCTTTGGGATCCCAGCTGATACTTTTCTTATTTAATCAACTGTCACCAGAGCACAATGTTTGAAGTGTAAAGATAATCTAGTTGAATTTTCAATGTTTTTTTATTATTATTATTATTTTGCTTTTGGAGGGACAATTTGTGTTTTGTTTTTTTTTATAATAAAAAAGACTAATAGATTAATATCTAATTCTCATTAAGTCAATAGTTTTCACCTAACACGCTGTTCAGGGTCATCTCTTTGCACAATTAACAAATAAAAGAATACTAACACTGCATAGGATCTGTACTTTGCAAGTTCTTCGGATTTTCTACAACAATAGATTTGGATTTTACAAGTTCGAATTCTGATTAACTAAATTTTTTTTTTATATACGCTATCTGGATACCTGGATACGGACATAGAAATCTTTTCCAAATCGAAAACGATATCTGAATTATTGATTAGTTTTTAAGTCCCTAACTTCCATAAATACAAACTTAATTCCAACAAGTACTTCTTCTCTAATTTGTTAGAGATTTCAAATTTGACTCCCGACATGAACTCAATCTGAATAATTACCAAAAAATTATATATTTTTGTGAGTTTGACTAACAAAAAAAATTAAAAAATTCAGTACTTTATATATGAACTTTGTATGTCCAAAATCTAATATCTTTGTACTTATAGTAGTAGTAAATAACTATTTTTATAAAAAAAATTAAAATTTTAAATTAAGTTCTCAAATTTGAATTCTTAGCATCGATTATTTATATATAAAATATAAATAATATAATCTTTAAAAATTTCAAATTGTAATTATAAAATTAAAGAACTAACCATATTCAATGATTTAGCTTTAATCATAGTTATCTTTATTTTTTTTTTCTTTTTTATTTTTGGTTTATATCCACACTTTATTCATATATGTTTTTCTATATCCAATATAAAAAAAAAAATACCTTTTCGATTTAAGCAGAAATTAATATTACTCATAACTTTGAAAATAAAAAATTTAATATATAAAAATATTTGGAATTTTAATTATTACTTCTAACTCTCAACTTATAACACTGTTTGCAATCAACCAAATAGTCCGTTAATTCAACTTAAGTTTGTGATATACATATATTTTCTTTTTAATTGCTTATACAAAATTAGATGAGCCCAGGTGCATGAAAACTATATAAAACGAAAAAATTTTAAATTTTTTTTTTGGAGTATATTTATGGAAATCTCATGTCACAATAAACTTAGGAGAGATCTAAAATTTATTTTGAGAAAAATTTTAATTTGAGTGTGGCTCTTCATCTTTACATTAAAATTATGGGGTATTTACTGGTTTGTCCCTCATATCTTTATATATTATGATTTTGCCCCCCAAATCTTCATATTTAGAATTTTACCCTCCAAATCTCATAAGTTACAACAATTTTGCCCCCTTCTCTAACACAGTTAAATATTTGACCATTTTACCCTTCTTTTCTTCTTCTATTTTCCTTCTCTCTTCTTCTTCTCTCTTTCTCCTCTCATCTCCTTTTCTTCATTATTTCTCCTCTCTTCTTTCAGTATTTAACTGTGTTAGGGAAGAGAGGAGAAGAGAGGAGGAAGAGAGGAGAAAGAAGAGAGGAGAAATAATGAAAAGAGGAAAAGAGAGGAGGAAGAGAGAAGAAGAAGAAATGAGGAAAATAAAAGAGGAAAAGAGGGGTAAAATGGTCAAATATTTAACTGTATTAGGGAAAGTTAGAGAGAGGGGCAAAATTATTGTAACTTATGAGATTTGGGGCAAAATTCTAAATATGAAGATTTGAGGGGCAAAATCATAATATATAAAGATTTGAGGGACAAACCAGTAAATACCCCTAAAATTATTTAACAAGCCCAGCCCAGCACATCATAAGCGTGGGCCAAGGC
The DNA here is from genome assembly GCA_036321105.1 of Dracaena cambodiana. Taxonomy (NCBI): domain Eukaryota; kingdom Viridiplantae; phylum Streptophyta; class Magnoliopsida; order Asparagales; family Asparagaceae; genus Dracaena; species Dracaena cambodiana. The sequence goes on from JAYEPQ010000017.1 coordinate 34,104,593, forward strand.
CCATTGTACTTTCCTCTCTCTTTCTTCTAAAAAAAAAAAAAGAAAAAAAAAAAAAAAAAACCTAAACCCCTTCTAGCGAAACATTTTGGGAAACAAAAAAACTCGATTTCGATCGGAGGAAAAAAATGGCCGAAGTTCATCTGAAGCAAGAAAAAGTCCAGAGATTCGAAGAATTCGTCGATCGCCGGCTCAAGCCCGACCTCGTCAATGCGATCGCTCAACGGTAGCCTCTCTCCCTCTCTCTCTCTCTCTCTCTCTCTCTCTCTCTTTCTCTCTCTAAAACTTTCATTCGCCTCCGTCTTTAATGGCAGCGACAAGGTCTTCGAACAGCAGAAGGTGTTGTATCCTTCATCAGCGATTCAAAAATTAAAATTTGTGAAATTTTCTAGTATTTGTTTGTTTGTTTTTCATGACTTAGCTATGTTAAAGCTCGGATTTGAAAAGGAACATTGAGAATTTGCAGAAGAATGGGGTGACGTCGCTCCGGACGATGGTTAATCTGGGGTCTGAAGTCTACGCGCAAGCTGATGTGTAAGTTGGTAGCCAAGTTGCAAATTTTCTTGATGATTCAGTCTCAAGTTCGGGTTCTGAAATTTGCCGAATTGGATGCTCATGTGATAACTGATAGCTATTATTCTTATTTGTTAAGTTGTCATGGATGCAAATTAGAGAAACCATTACTGAAGATTTCTGTTCTCCTTTTTTTTTTTTTTTGGTTTGTGTTAAAGAGACGGGTGTTGATAAGGGTCCATTTGATTGCCTCCAGAATCTAATAGATGATAATTTATGTAAGTTCAGAGTAATTGAATTTGAAATTCAAGCCAGGGGGAGAGAGAGGTTAGGTGTCACTGGGAGGGGGATTTGGGCTGCCCGAACTAGTTTATCCAATTTGATAGGTTTAGTTCAGTTTGGTTTTTTATTGACTTGATTGGTATCAGAGATGGGATGCTAGGAGTTCTTGCATGAAAATAGCCATTCCCAATCAGCTCTGACCCTGCCAGCTTTGACAAACCTGTTGCTGTTGCTTCTGCTAGCAGCTTCTTTGCTTTGGCAGCTAGAGAAGATAAGAAAATGACTATGAAAGTAATTATAATTTTATCTCTAGTGTCTGTCGCTGACCAGTATGTAAGAGGTGTTTCCTCTCCATTTCATCTACTCAATCAGGGATAAAATGGAGAGTTGTTTGTCCTCCATTTCTAGAATCTAATTGATAATCTAGGAATATATGAAGCTTTGAATCATTGAATTGAAAATTCAATTCATACTATTTGGTTAATTGTAATTGTGTTGAATAATTATAGACCTTGTTTGATCAGATCCCATGTAATTGGAATCTTGTTTACACCTATTTTAGTACGCAAGGCTGGGATGAAGTCCTGACATTGAAGTTCATAGGTTTGTGTTTTGTGAGTGGACCTCATTTTTAAGAAAAATTTACATTGCAATTACAGCAATTAGGAACCCAATAAATACAAGAAATAAAACACATTTGGATTCCCAATTAAAGGTAATCAAACGAGCTCTATTAAGATGTGTACTTCCTTTGAATATTTGTTATTTTGTCAATGAAGTGCTTGAGTCTTTAACTAGAGGTTGTGAGGGTGGGCGGGCAGTATGTTCACATGGATTATAAGGTGAAAGTGAAAACTAGAAGTATTAGATATTCAAGACAAAAACTGAAGAAAGATATACCAGAGAAGAATTAACACCAGAAAAGAGATCTGGAGAAGAATTAACAGAAGAAAAGAATAATTCCCAGGGTACTACTTACCTGAAAACTTAAATTTTTTCTTGTCCTGCTTTGTACTCTAGGTTACAAGAAGGTAATCTTTATTTGCAAAGAAGTAATATGAGTTTCAAAGTCACTTTGCGCATGAATGAACGTAAGGAAATTTGTATTTTTCATCATCATCGTCATCATCATTATTATCAATTTTGTGTATTGGAGGCAGGTGTTTTCGTGCTTTCATGTAGATGAAAAGTTTAGCTAGAAGTTAGGAGTTTAAATGAATAACAAATTAGTATATGGTCAAGTAAAAAGATAGTACATGAGATGTAGATACTAGATACTATGAAGAATCCTGAATAATCCTGCTCTTTAATATTTCGAGCTCTGTGCAGGACAGAAACTTCTATCACGAAGCCATGTTGTATTACCAGACGTGTGTCAGGCATACATGTCATATTTATCCTTTAAAATTTATGAAATGTTGCCATGTTGTGCCCTTCTCGATTTTACCATGTCCGTGGAACATAGTTTATGCTTGTAACTTTCCTATTAAGGTTTTTATATTAATGATTCAAATTGCATCATGCATAGAAAAGTGAAATTCTGATTCTCTAATGGACTTGGATCTTATCTTCTAACACTCTGCTATTTGTGAACATATTTGTTTATCTCCATGACTGTGCTAGAAAACTTGATTTACCTTAAAAAAAAATGAATAGATATACATGAATTTCATAATCTGATGATACCTGACTTAGTAAAAATTAAGAAGGAAAAACACATGGAACATCTTAGTTGAACACAAAAGAAGTTTACCTTCCTCTATGTATCTAAAAAGAACATCAGCCCATGAGATTGTAGCAGTATGAAAGTATTCACTTGAGACTTGAGAGGTGTATGTTGCATGGATACAAGTATAGTATAGAATACGACATGATACGGATATACGTGGATACATAAAAAATTTAAAAGAATTACATGCAGATTTGTCATGGATACGACAAATTAAATATGTAATGTATAGTTTATACAAATATTTAATAAAAAACTATAATTCAATCACGAACCATATATATCGTATGGTAAACCTATCAACGATTTCTTTGTATATTGCATTCTAAAACAGAGTTCACAAAATAAATAGCAAAGCACAAGATCGTTTACATCCCAGACTCATTTAACATCGGTTGATATTTTCACATTTCATACAAAACCAACTACAGGAAATATTAGAAGTTTACGATATGACTTCAATAGAGTTTCCCGTTTTTGAACACCCAACATATCATTTCATATTCCACATATCATATGAAACCAACCAAAAGAAATACCAAAAGTCACAACCAAATTATCCAAAAGAGTTTTCCACTGCCTATCATTGCTTTAAATATTCACATTGCATGGTAAAGCTTCTCTGTCATTGACCTCATCAAACAACTCCATTTCTTGTCATTTAATTAATTACTTTATGATCATTGCACTTAGGATGTTAGTAACCTATTTATGTATAGCCGTTGACTTGTCTTTTGTGCTTTATCGGCTTATAGCATTTATCTTTGGTTGTTTGTTGTTATGCTTCAAGTTTTCATATTCTTTTATTATATATATATATATATATATATATATATATATATATATATATATATATATATATATATATATATATATATATATATATATATATATATATATATATAATGTATGTGTGTATAGATATATATAGTTAATTGTAGATACCTACTAGACATTTATCAACTTTATCTTAGTATAAGATATATGCGATACAATATGTAATATGATATAGGGTAATAATACACACAGCAGATCCTGATTTGACAACTTCGTTGTCCACTACCATATCTTTTTTCCCTTGAGAACGGCTCTCTTACTTTCTTCTCTCTTGTTTTAATGTTCAGTTTTTGTTGGAGAATAAGAGCACACTTTGTCACTGGGAGATATTTGTAGTCTTTCTATATTAATATTTGTAGTATTTCTAAAAGCACTGCATTATATTTCTTGTATACCGGTGCATTATATTTTCATAAAGATAGTACAGCATTTTAAATATAATTAATCAATATGATCAGTTGTCTTTCCTCATTCCTTAACATCATTCATATTGTGCAGCCCTGATACACGGCACATATTTGTGGACATAGGAATGGGCTTTCATGTGGAGTTTACTTGGTCAGAAGCACTGGAATTTATATCTCTGAGGGAAGCCAGGTTGGCAAGGTATTCCTTTAGTTTCCTCATTCATCTTTTTCTTTTAGTGAAAGCTCCTGTAGAATGTCTCCAGTGGATGACAATCCTAGCTGTTCAGACAAATTGGTTTTTAGGATCATATATTAGACTACATCGAGATTAACATTGAATCACTTTTTTTGACTGGATTCTAAGAGCTTCAACAAAATGGTCGTACTATTCCTTTATGTTCTGACTGGGAGGAAAGGTGATTGATAAGTGGATATCAGATCCCTTACTACTCCGTCTGAGGTTGTTCTGTGCTGCACTTTTTTTAGCTGTTAGCTTAATTGTAGGTATGACTCAAGTACTCTTAACTAATTGGCTTGTTTATGTGTCAGTGAGGTGCACGGCATTTCTTTTAAGCATAGTATTCAAACAGTTCTAAGCTCTTTTACATTTAGTTTTGTCCATGCCGTTCATTCCTATGGTATGTTGGACTTTTTGGGTCCCTATCTTAGCTGCTTTCCTATCTGCAGTTAGGCTCTTTTACATATAGTTTTATTGGGTCCCTATCTTAGCTGCTTCCCTATCTGCAACCAACGAAAACAACAGAAACACAACCCTATCTCCATCTCCCAGCAAACTGCTTTCCTTCCCTCACTGCCCCCTAACTATCCGCCAACCCACCCATAAAACCTCAGCCCCTCCTGCAGATGTGATCAGTGATGGAGTCTACATGTTCTTATCTAGTAATTTATTATATTCTTGCACATTGACTTCTATTTTCTTTATTTTACTTTTTTTTATTTACATAGTTAAGTACTTCAAACAGCACTAATTGCTGATATCTTTGGCAGACAAATAGAGGAGTACACTCACCTTATTGCAAATATCAAGGCGCAAATCAAACTGGTATGTGCAGTCACAACTTATATTACCTAGTAACTTATACATAATAGTATTTTTCTGCAGTATAGTTGCTCTTCTAATTGGATGTATATCTTTGTCATTCATGCTTCTCGTTTACACTCACGTGACGGAAAATTGACTTTCAGGTATGTGAAGGTATCAGGGAATTACTTCAACTGCCAGCAGAGTGATTATGTACATAGGGGGTCTGCTCCGGCAGCAGTAGCTGTTAGGTTGCTTTCTACCGACAATTTTGTTTCCTTTGGTTATAACGAGATCATTCATGCCCGAAGGAGAGTACCTCATGCATGCTCTATGGATCAAATGCTTGAAGCACCATTTGATCCTGCTGGCTATTTGAAGCTTTGGCTGGCTTGTGTATCGCCACTCGAAATACTGTATTGTCATCCCCATCTCCCTGGATATTGAAGCATTTAGCTCTTGGATCTTTCCGTGTATGTATCAAACTTATTTTCAATTTTTGAATATTAATATGTGATTCCAAAATTATCGACTTGGACAAATGTATTGCCAGAATTGAGTTACTGAGTTACATGTTAGGAGTTTTGCACAGTATCTTGTGAAGTTCTACTGTGATAATTACTTATTCTTGCTCCATCATGTTAAATCTGTTGCATGTTGATATCTTATACCATCGAGAATATATGCTGTTAAATCATCCAAATGATAAAATATTCAGGAACACCATACAATGCAATCAGATCAATCAGTCGTTGAGGGCAAATTTGTTGATGTAAAAGTGTCTAACCAAGTTGAGCGCCAAATTGTACCTTTTTACTTTCAGAATCGTTTAGTTCAAGTGCCAATATAAAGGGTAATATTGTGAGGTGTCTATATGCAACAGTGTGCTATTTACTACAAAATATTACTTTCTACACTGTGTCCAAGATCTGTTTTTTTTGTCCAAAAACATTATATATTCTTATTGATTTGGTATTTGCATCATAGTTTCATTTAGTAGTACTCTCCACAATCTATTTCTACTTTCAACTACTATATCTGACACAATGGATGAACTCCATGTACATTAGTGTTTAATTGTATCATACAGGTATCTCTATTGGTTCATTTATCGGCATATCCTATCTCTTGACCCCTTACCTTTGTAGTTAGTGTTAACTCCTGTACGTCAAGTAACATACATTCATCTGCCATCCTCATTGTTCATCATCTTGCATTTCAATTACAAGATATCTTATAGTGGGTAAATGAATCTGGGGTAGGTGCCTTTTGTTTGCACATATATCATTGGGGGGTGTTCGCGTCAGTTAAGATACTTGGTGAATGATATTTTCGATGGAATCAGTTTTCGTAGGTAATTGCTGATGTTGAAGGCTTCTTGGTAGAGCTGAAGTGATCAGTAAGCATGCGGTTACATTTGAACACATTGGACGACACAAGAAAGGAGTGGAGGAGCATAAAGGCGCGATAACTGACACCCTAGTTACTTCAACAGCAGAAGATGCAGTTTGCAATTAACCTTTCCTGGCATTGACATGCTAGTTAAACTGCAGCTAGCTTCAAATTTCCCAGGTACGTCTTTAATTTTAAATATGAAATTTGATTAAAAAATTTCATGCAGTACTTGTTACTATAATCCTTTATGATGGACTCTGTTACTTGATCAAGAATTACTTGTTCAAGTGTACTGATAAATTAGATGTCAAAAGTAGTTGCATGCCAGACTATCCAAAGGCATCATGTTGTATCTTTGTGGTTATGTTAGCTAAAAGTAGGGTAAAGTTAGGTATGACCCTTGAACTTTAGCCCATATTGTTCAACTCAAAGCGGACTAATAATAAACTTTGAAGGACTGTCAAGGTAGCGTCAGTTCGACGAGAGGAGCTTATCAATATACAACAAGTAAAAAAAGCGAAGGGAGGACTGAAGAATGAATGATGGTGATATGAAAAGATATGGATGCTAGATGTTTAAATGAAAACATATTGCTCGATAGGAATGAGTGGGGAAGGATCATTCATGTGATCGATCTGGCGTGATTCTTTTTTGGTTCATGCAGCCTACCCCAAGTACTTGGATAGAAGACTTAGTTGTTGTTGTTGTTGCCAAGGTACCAACTTTGTGTCATAAGCTCTCCTTTGTTTGCTCTGATACAAATCAGTCCAAGCCATGTCAGTACTTAGTATCAAAGTTTTCTAATATTACTTTCTTGATTCTATTCAGAAGCCAGACAACCTGAGGAGCATATGAGCACAAGTTTGGATACTTGAAAGTTACCCTACTACTTTTCTGAGGCATGAAGGTAGCCTTTACCCCCACCTAATGAATCGATCGCTTACACGAAAAAATTTCTATTGTACTCAACTACATCTGGCTTATCGCACTTGTTTGGTTAGTCCAGAAACCTAAGCTGATAGATACTATTCTCAACTTTCTATTTAAACTCATGAACTTTTTTTATTCTATATGACGTGGACTACACGTAGATATGCACACGTAACATTTTCTGAATAAAGATGATGGAAAGCTCTGGGGTCATTCTCTACCAAATAAATTTAGGGGAAAGAGAGGTGTTGCTCAGCAGTGTAGTTCACATGTCAGTTTGTGTTGGGCACTGACAATGAGAACACTGTTACTAATCCTCTGAATGTTAATTTTCAGTATGCTATATAAAATTGCGTACTAGAAGCAAGGCTCTAGATGTGGGATGCCGGAATCGTATCATATGAGCAATTTTTTTATCGGATATTGGGAAGAAATCGGACGATATACCGGAAATTTGAGCCAATAGTAGACTTTTGTATCATATCGTTCGTATACTCTCCAAAATGATATATCGGATGATATATCGTTTGTCATGGTCGATATTTAAAACAATGATCAGAAGAATGTGGTTCAAAAAAAAAAAAAAAAAATCTTTGATAAACCTTAATTTTCCTGTCCAATTTAGCAAGAGTTTAATGATGAATTTTCATCAAAATTTACATATTTGGTTGTTTTGTGTTGGTTGAGTGTAAAATGGATGGTTTGTAATTACCTTTACGTGCAACTAAACTTTTTCACTGTTTAGTTGAAGTTAAATATATATGATGATGGTACGGTTCTCATTTGCAAACACTAGTTATATCCTTGAAAAATATTGTATTTCTCATATTCTTACAAGTAAGAAATTAAAATTAAAAGAGTTTTGCAATACTAGTTACAACTTATAACTCCCAATCGAAACACCATATTACAAGTTGTGTAGTAACTTCTATTACTACATTTTCGTTTATAATACAAATTGTAATTTATAATATTACTTGCAAGTAACTAAACAGTCCCAAAAATGCTTTCACATTAAATTTGGTTTGTGATAGATACTTTCAAGATGTCCCTGTTGAAAATAAAAATAAACGCTAATTTACTTTTCATTCATATAGATATTTTATTTTGCTTTGCTAATAATGCATATAATCAATTGAATTTGTATAAAATCACCTCCCCAATCAAAATACACAATTCTACAAGCTGAGCCATAGGCAACCATAATAGATTGTTACAAGAGAAAGCTAATTATTTTTTTATTTTTTTAAAAACAAGAGAATATATATATATATATATATTTCCTGAAATTTTGGGTTTGGGCCAGGCAACAGATATTGAAGACAACAAACTGGTGATAAAAGAGAAATTTTTCCTTCTGCTTCAGATTACACCAAGGCTAAGCAAGATAGCTGTCAACTATCAAACAAGAAACCTAACCATTTTTGCGGTAGAAACAAAGCCTCACAAGCCTGTATAGCCCTCTTGATCAGCTGTCAGCACAAGTTGTCGGCCTATCATTCTATCTAAAACACCCCCAAGAGCTCCCCTTCAACCAACAACTCCACACATAAGCTCAACTTGCACCCCCTACAGATTTCACTATCAGAACAACTCCTCGCTCGCATTCCCCCGCTATGGCAATGGCCGCCCGGATCATTAGAGGATCGATCCACGCCTTCTTCCGGAGCTACTGGTCCTTTGCGGCCGCTACCACCCTCTTCGTCCTCCCCTTCTCGGCCACCCTCCTCCTCTCCCAAGCCTTCAGCCCCTCGTCTCCCATCCTCCAAACACTCTCCTTGCGCGTGCACGCCCTGTTCCGGGCAGCGGGCTTCCCCACCACCTCCCAATTCTTCTCCCTCTTCAACCTCAAGCTCTCGCAGTCCGTCTTCTCCTTCCTGTTCTGCCTGCCCATCACCCTCACCTTCTTCGTCCTCGGCAAAGCAGCCGTCGTCATGACAATGCTGGAGCCCCCACGAAGAAGGATCACCGTCCCGTCGTTAAAGTCTCTCCTCCGCCTCTACTGCTTGCTCCTCCCCACGCACCTGTTCAATACGTTTGTCTTCCTCTCGGCTAACGCAGCAGTCTTCTCCCTCTTGTTTGTAGCCTTCAATGCCCTCGACATCTTCTGGCAGTCTTCGGACAGCTGCGTGCTCGCCCTCTCTGCTGCAGGCGCATCCGTGCTTGCCCTCTCTGCTGCAGGCGCAGTCCTCTACTCGATAGTGCTGGCCAACACAACTGCAGCGTGCAGCCTGGCAACGGCCGTATCAGCAATGGAGAACTGCAGAGGGTACGTATACAGACCACAACCAAATATTGAAGTTCAACCAATAACTGGGAGTGACTAATTTTCGTTACAGGTACTCATCGGTTCTGAAGGCCTGCGTGCTCATTCAGGGCAGGGAGGCGACTGCGATCGCGCTGGCTCTGCCCGCAAGTCTTGGCACGGCCGCAATAGAGGCACTGTTTCAGTACAGGATAGCGAGGCCGTACCTTAGACTGGGAAGATTCAGCGTGCCAGCCGCCGGAGAGGCTCTCTTGATTGCGTACATGTACTCGCTTCTGATCGTGCTCGACACCATCATCAGCTGCACGCTGTACCGGAGCTTCAAGCGCTCGGATCGTCGGGACTGCGAAGATGGAGATGATGGTGAAGAGAGCAAGGGTTTTCTGCCTGCATGATTGCAGGACCTGCAAGTGCTTCACATGAGTTATGTACGGCAATCTCAGAGACCGTAAACTAGATTTTGATGTGTGCAGCTCAAAGCCTACTCACATTTTGCGAGTTTTTCAACTCTTTGTGCTGCTAATGCATTCAACAATAAGAGTAAGTTGTTGATATTATCGAACGCTGTTAGAACACAGGATAATTTCTCTCAACTCTCATCATAATTTCAGAGTTTTAGTATAGTAGAAGGGATCTTCAACATAGTATCAGAGCAACCTAGGCCGGCTTTATGTCCAAAATGGGCCTTCAACTTGCAAGGGACATGTTAAAATACAAAATAATTTTCTTCGATCTTCACCATAACTTTCGAATTTTGATACAGTATAAGGGATTTTCAACGATCGCTATATCAAAAAAATGACCACAAGGAATGTAATCAGTAGATCTATCAACAGCTCAAGAGTAACAGATACAAGTTAGCTGTTAGCATACATTGCATATTCAAAAAATACACGCTAACAGAGTTTATGATAGAACTTTTTTGCCCACTATATCATAAAAAATTAACAAACTTTGCATAAAATTTAACTGGCACAGATGTAAAATATAACCTCATAGGATCTCACAACCAATGGAACTAATATGTTTTTGTTTGAAATCTGATGCAGCTCCAATCTGAACCATATATTTTTTTCAAGCATTTTATTAATCAGATGTTAATAAAATATGCTCTCTCTCTCTATATATATATATATAAGATAAATGTGGGAGAATGAAACAATGGTGTTATAGACATGGTCCAATTTGGAACGAATTACGTAAATCTTTGTATTCTTATTATTTGTTGTTCTTTATTCTCCTATCATTACTATTCAGATATGTGTTAACTCAACTTTGTGTTTAAAGCTCATCTACTTGGGGGGTTGACGTTTCTCCCCAACATCTTTAGCTTTTTGATTTTTGATTCAGAGGACGGTATGATAGAGTTCAGATACATGTTTTTGTATTTTTGCTGTTACGACCCAATATGGCTACGTAAGAAACTTTATGATATATTATTCACTCGGTAATAAAACGCAAAGAGTACGCTTACAGTTTTACTTTAAAAAAATATTAATCCTAGATAAACCCATATGTTCTTTATTCAAGCATAGAAAAAATATTAAACTACCATTATGTTTATACAAGCGGATCGGGCACCGGGTTGGCAAAACCCAAACCTATCTTCATATGAACCTATTTTTCAACGAAAGGTCCAAACGAAAAAGAACTATTTAGTGGAAGGTCCAAATGAAAAAGGAATTTAGTGAGCTTACTAAGAAAAGTGGTGTGCTCCTTTAGAAACTCCCTCTCCTAACCGCTAACAGAATTTTAAAAAAGGAAGCGAACCAGGAGGACAAATAAAAAGCAAAAAATAGCCAAAAAAAAAAACAATGAAAATAGTAAATATTGTCGTGGACCAAGGATTTAGCCATTCATTCTCCTATCATTGAGGTGAGTAACCATATATGGATCCTAACCATCTCTTCGTCTTCTTGGGCTCTCCTCTCCTCTCCTCTCTCTCTCTCTCTCATGCCGGTGTGAGAGTTGCAGAAAAGGGAATTTTCAATTGAAGAACTTTCCTTTTTCTGCAGCTTTACGGCTTTTGATTTCTTGTCTTACGAAGATGTCGAAGAAGCTCACTCAAACCAAAAACTCGCAGGTCTATGATGCTACCTCTCAAGTTTATATAAACGGTCTTTAAAATGTTTTCATAATTTTACTGCAATTTCATTTTTATTCTAATAGTTTTTTTTTTTTTTTCATTTCTTTATTTTTCCTGTTTGATCTCAAAATCTCCCGTTTTCTAATTTGATCCACTCTTATTCTATTTCGATGCCCATTCGTTCGTTCAGCAATAACGAGGGGTGTTTCGTTAATTCTTTGTGAAGAAACCCAATATCTCAAACTTTTGACTTATTTGGAAGTAAAATGGATATATCATTCATATATATATATATATATATATATATATATATATATATATATATATATATGAAAAAAATGGAAATGAGCTGACAGCTCACGCAAGTTACCGGAGCTGCAGTTTATTTCTACTATTTTTAATAATATTTTTTAAAAATTTCTTTTGGATTATGATCTCGACTCCCTAGGGTTCACTCATACCTAATTTCTTAGGTTTTAGTTTTGATTTGGTCCTCCATCAAGTTAACTTAAAATTAACGGTTTTCAATAAATAAAACATTTTGTATGCACTTGATGAAAGGGTAAAAGAACTCCAAAATTTATGAAATTTAATCCGAAAGAAGTTAAGAAAATAGAGATAATAATTATTAAAAAAATTGAAGAAAAATCATTGGATAATTATAGTTTTGCCGCTAGCTCACGTATCTTTTCCTGAGCTGGCGGCTCACCTACAGTAATCCCACACACACACACACACACACATATATATATATATATATATATATATATATATATATATATATATATATAAGAAAAATAAAAATGAGCTGAGAGCTAATGCAAATTATCTGAGTTGCAGTTCATTTCCACTATCTCCAATAATCTTTTTTATAAATTTTCTTTTGGAATATGATCTCGACCCCCTAGCATTCACTCATATCCAATTTCTTGGGTTTTAGTTTTGATTTGGTCCTCCATCACGTTAATACAAAATTAACGGTTTTTAATGAATAAAACATTTTGTATGCGCTTAATGAAAGAGTAAATGAACTCCAAAATTTACGAAATTTAATCCGAAAAAAATTTAAGAAGGTAGAGATTGTAATTATAAAAAAATTGAAGAAAAATTATTGGATCATTATAGTTTTACCGCTAGCTCACGTAACTTTTCCTTGAGTTAACAGCTCACCTACAGTGATCCTTATATATATATATATATACAGAGAGAGAGAGAGAAGTAACGTGTTTAGTAATATCTGATTAAGATATTATTTTCCGAGAAAATGTGATGAATTCAAGAGTAGTTAGATAGTTCTTTCTTTTCATGTTGGGCTAATGCCTATCTATGTTGCACAGACATGCACACACCGCAGACTGACATTATTACTCGCTGACACACGATAGATTCTGAAAACCATGCACACCACCTATGATATATATATATATATATATATATATATATATATATATATATATATATATATATATATATATATATATATATATATATAGAAGTAAAGTGTTTAGTAATATCTGATTAAGATATTTTTTTCTGAGAAAATGTGATGAATTCAAGAGTAGTTAGATAGTTCTTTCTTTTCATGTTGGGCTAATGCCTATCTCTGTTGCACGGACATGCACACACCGCACGCTCTGTGACATTATTACTCGCTGACACGCTATAGATTCTGAAAAACATGCACACCACCTATGTTACATTTGGCCTTGTATCGCAAACCAATTCAAATTTCATGCACTTTCGTAGCATATCACCATCAATGACCTCTAACCATTTCATGGCAGATCACTTCATGCAAGTTTTTGAAAAAAACCAAGTATCACTTCTGAAGATCGAAATCTTCCTACATTGGGCGTGTTGTCTGATCAAGTAGTAATCATGGGTGGCTGCGTTTCGGTCCAAAACAGACGGACGGGCACAGTCCCCAGGCAGCGGAAGAAGTACACCTTCAAGTCAAGGAAAAGCCGTAAGATCACTGCGTGTGCATCCCGTGCACGTAAACACCAGAAGACTGACAACTTCGAGTTCGTTCATGTTGAGACTGCTGAGACTTGCCAGAAATCTGAAGGTTTGAACTTAACGTTCCATGTCACACAGTTAAAATGGCATCACAGTCAGATTGGCCCAAATGGTACTCTTTGTGATTCTTTAATTCTGTGCTTCGAAACTTTGCATGAAGATATTATGCTTTTGATAGCAACTTATTTTCGCTTGCAGGGTTATGCCAGGAGGAATCATGGTTCGATTCTCTCAGCATTCCTGAAGAGTCTGATTCCGATGATGATTTCAGGAGTGTCTTTGGAGGTTGAATATATATACATCGAGTACACTTTTTATATACCATTTCGATCTTTATATTACTGAATCTTTTCTTTGAATGCAGACTGTTTCCGCAGCTCAAATGCAGTGCAGTATGAAAATGCTTCGTGTTTCATTGACGCCATTTCGATGTGCAAGTTTGAGGAATATGGAGGTAAATATGACAAGACAAATACCATTTTTACGGGGTTTCTGAAGGTTAAATAACTTCAGATTGGAGTGATATCTCATGATCCAGATGTATTTACCCAAAGGCAACGTAGCTTTAAAGGTTTGAAAGATGATAAGCCTCAGGAGAACAACTTGAAGACGAGGACGAGGCTCTTAGCTCCTTCCATTAGCTTTAACGATAAGATGTTCAAGATCAATCAGATGCAGAATCCTCCTCCATCATGCCAAGTAAGAAAGTCGGCCATTATTAGGCTCTCTTACAAGAGGAAGTCCTGCGAGATGGACGAAGATAATGAATTCTGTAAGAACCCCGTGCGTCTCCTTTCCAATTTATTCGTCTATGTAACTTTGACGATAACTCAACTTGAATAACAACTTAGCATCTAAAAATAGTAATAATAATGATCTACGAGCTATACCACAATTGCTACCTCAACTTATGCCTTGTGTACCAAGTTGTTGTTCTTAATTTGATTTCTGATACATACATACTGATACATGTCAGTATTCTTACTATTAGGACAATATCATCGTTTTGTGCGTCTCCTTTCCAATTTATTCGTCTGTGTAACTTCGACGATAACTCAACTTGAATAACAACTTAGCATATAATAATAGTAATAATAATGATCTACGCACTATACCACAATTGCTACCTTAACTTATGCCTTCTGTACCAAGTTGTTGTTCTTATTTTGATTTCTGATACATACATACTGATACATGTCAGTATTCTTACTATTAGGATAATATCATCGTTTTGTGCGTCCCCTTTTCAATTTATTCGTCTATGTAACTTCGACGATAACTCAACTTGAATAACAACTTAGCATCTAAAAATAGTAATAATAATGATCTTCGCGCTATACCACAATTGCTACCTCCACTTATGCCTTGTGTACCAATGATTTCTGATACATACATACATACTGATACATGTTAGTATTCTTAGTATTAGTACAATATCATCATTTTGATTGAATCGGACTAGGGAAATATCATGCATAGAGTGTGAATGCATCATGATTCTCAAGTTAGTTCCAAGTCTCCGTGAAATCTTACAGAAGTTTCAATGCAACAGGTGCTTCTAAGAGATACTTGTTTCGTCCAAGAGGTGGGCAATCAGTCCCACGTTGTCCAGGGGAGCAACCGGCACCAGGATGCTGGTCCACTCTCGATCCTTCGACCTTCAAGCTCCGCGGAGAAAACTATTTCAGGCATGAACTTCAATTCATTCACTTAGCCTCTTGAATCTACAAGTTATCGTGCATTGTAACCTGACTCTAAATACCAACAGAGATAAGAGGAAGACCCCTGCACCAAACTATGCCCCATACTATCCTATCGGTGTTGATCTTTTTGTGTGCCCACGAAAAGTCCATCACATTGCTCAGCATATCGAGCTTCCCCATGTCAAGCCACACGATAAGGTCCCATCGCTCCTCATCGTTAACATCCAGGTATTTATGGCATCACTTCTTATATTTATCCAAGTATTCGTAAAACCATAGAAGTTTATGTTGTTCTATGTTTTTCTTGAGACAGGTACCAACATATCCGGCTGCTATGTTTCTGGGCGATAGCGATGGAGAGGGTATGAGCCTTGTATTGTACTTCAAAGTTTCCGAATCCTATGATAAAGAGATATCTGCTACTTTTCAAGATTGCATCAGGGTAAGTTTTGGATTTTTTTCCTTCTCCTTTGCTATAGAACTAAAGACTTAAGGAGTACAGTTATCTTCTGCAGAGGTTTGTTGACGACGAAACTGAACGGATCAGAGGGTTTGCAACGGAATCTGAAGTTCCGTACAGAGAGAGGTTGAAGATTATGGCTGGGTTAGTTAACCCAGAGGAGCTCAGCCTGAACTCTGCAGAGAGGAAGCTCATTGCATCATACAATGAGAAGCCCGTGCTCTCTCGCCCACAACACAACTTCTACAGGGTAAGAGAGTATTGAGTTCTCCGTCTATAGTTATGTTTTCATTTAGTATGCAAGTCCTTGTAACAATCTTTTGCAGGGTGCAAACTACTTTGAGATCGATCTCGACATACATCGGTTCAGCTACATATCAAGAAAGGGGCTTGATTCCTTTCGTGAACGGTTGAAGAATGGTACCGTTGATTTGGGTTTGACAATCCAGGTAATTTTGATGATCGATCACGTTAATAATCCTTCTCTATTCATTCTTATCGAGTAATATGTCTTCGTTTAAACCTCTAAAATCCATATCTTTTCGTATCACTTTCATCCATGTTTTTTTCGAGTTTCCCTTTGATATTTTAACTTGTCCTATATTAATAAGCTTTCCTCGTCGAAGTGGTGCATTTGTTGGCATATATTGTACATGACTAAACCATTATAAGCGATTTTCTTGTATTTTCTCTTTGATGAAACTTGCATCTATTTTAACACAAATATCTTCATTTTTCACTTTATCTCTACTAGTATTGCCACACATCTAACGAAACATGCACATCTCCATTACACTTATCTATGTGAATGGCGTTTCTTTATAGCCGATATTCTATGCCATATAATAAAACTGAGCTAATAGTAGTCCTATAAATTTTTTCCTTCAGTCTTAATGGTATGTTACGATTGCATTTCTCCATTTCAACTAACCAGCTTGAATTCTATGATTGACATCACTATCGATCTCTCTCTTATTTTGAATAATAAAACTCAAATACCTAAATTGACTGTTCATTTACATTTATTGCTCGTCTAATGTCATAGCACTATGTTTTAGAGTCCGTCGTTTACTAAATTTACACTCCATATACTCTGTTTTTGACCTATTCAATTTAAAACCTCTAAACTCTAAGATTTGCTTCCATAACTCTAACTTGGCATTATTTTTACTCAATTCACCTAGAAATCTTTTACATATAGTTAAAAATGGTGTTTATGGTCATGAATTTTCTTTTGACTTGACAAAGTCGGGAAAATTTGATACAGGCCCAGAAACAGGAGGAACTACCAGAGCAGGCTCTGTGCTGTGTGAGGCTGAACAAGATAGATTTTGTGAATCATGGACAGATACCAACAATTGTTACACTAGATGAAGATGAAGACTGATACCTCATTGCCATTCCCTCTCTATGTGCGTGTTTATCCACGGTAACTGTAACTGTATTACTAAATATCTCCATCACCGTTCACACCCCACGAACTAAGTACCGTTAAGTAACTGAGACTTCTATGCAAGTTATCAGCTGTTATCGTCGAAAAAATGTGAAAATGGAAGATCATGGATGCCATTTTTCTTTGTTCTTTTCTCATGGAAACAGTATACTCTAGACATTATGCACTGATGAGTTCTTGAATAACTATCTGAGATGGAATATCCAGACATTAATCTGTACATTCAAAGATTTCATTGATTTATGAACTATAAAATATATACAGTTTTGGTATTTGTGGAACATTTACTGAAGCACCAGAATATCTCTATATTTTTGAATTTAATGAGAGCATGTCATTACCATTACAGCTAACAGAAGAATGCTATGTTCTATGTACTGCTTTACCTTTAGTTCGTCTCAAAGGTTGATTGTCGCCGAGATCTCTCAAACCATACCCAAGTTCTGACATGATCATGTTGTTTGGAATCTACTTCTTTTGCTTCCTTCCTGCAGTTATTGGATATTAGAAATGAGAACTGATAAGAATGTTAAGCTACCAGATAACAGTTACCGAAAATGAAGAGAGGGAGCGAAAATTAAAAAAAAAAAAAAAATCCTTATTTTACATAATTCTTATAGTACTAGAGTTCTTTACGTCAAAGAATATGCATAGAGGCTAGAATGCAGTAGTATGAGGTTGCCCGATTATTGGATTGCAATGCTACTTTCTGTTGTTTGAACCAAACATTTCAAAAAATTAGTCTTCGTGGCAGTTATATGTATGTAGATTCATTATTTCGATTTTGACTGAAATAATCAGATAATATATGCAAATATTTACTGCATTCATACCCACACCAACATAAAACCTGATATCGTCTAGATTCAACCTTGCAGTGCAACGTTTTTTATACTCTGGCTCAAGAAAGGAGACATTGGTGCTCTCTTTGGTAGGATCCATGTTTAATGCTTTATTTTGAAATGAAAGTTAGTTTAGTACATAATACTTGAAGTTTCAGATTCGAAGCTATAGGCTGAAAATGTGTTTCATGAAGGGATCAAGGCAACTTTGTACAAGACCTGAACAAGGTCTGGACCTGATGATGACTTGCAGGGTCTAGGTCCATGTATTAAGACCGATGGGTCCTAAAAATATAGAACTTAGATCACGATGCAACCCGAGGATGAACTATTACGAGACCAAAACATTCTGCCTATTATAGAAACGATGTTAGACAACAAGAGTTTACTGGAATCCCAATGACGGAATTCCTTCCGACCTCCACCCTGATGGGAAACCTTCCCGCACGGTTCGAATCCCACCAGAAGCAGGATCTGTAACCAAAGCTCCCAATACGGGCTTTTCCCTTACCCCGTGGGGTTGACGGTTCCTCTCGGAGACTGCCAGTCTCCGACGAAGCTGGCAGAGCTATATTACTAAAAACTTTAGACTGTCATCAAAATGGTCACATGAAAATGCGCATAAAGATGAAGGGTGTGGTTGAACGCAAGAGTCGCTCGTACCTTTTTGGAACCATGACCTGCGAACTACTTGACGGATGTGGTGTTCGTGCTTCTGGAGAAGTTCATCTACCTTGTGGGATTGACATAATAGAGGCCCTGAGAACTCAACTCGGTCTTCTTGATCTTGGTAACTCTAATAATTTCAAATGAATAATCGACAATTAGTTGACATTGAATGTGATAACTGAACAAATTTCAAATTTGAAAAGCTAAACATTACCAAATCGTTGCGCTTCAAAGATACTACATCTCCCATATAAAGTCGTCTTGAGAATTCTTGGGAATGAATTAATTCAGAGGAACTAAAAGAGTTGGGACATTCCAATTGTGCCCGCTTCTTTACCATAACTCGCTTGGCAATTTCATAATGCTCATGGTCTACCGAAACAGCATGTGCCTCAAGTCCCATACCTCTATCTACTCGCCCTTTTGACTTCAAAGAAATTTTAGGTTGAATGATATTTGACGAATCTGAGGCACCAGAAGAACCATAGCTTCTTGAAGTAAATTTACTATGAGATCTAACGATTGGGAGATCATCTTCTGGTTTCTTGGCCCATGCAAAGCCACCGGTAGAGTTAACACGCAATTGTCCTGAGAAAGAAAGGTCCCCCTGAGAGCCATGCTTTGGGTGCCGACTATCATATGGTGGATTAATTGATGGCAAAGGCTGTAGATCTACCAACAGTCTAGTATCGTTGTATACTCTATGCTGATCTGGCTTTCTATATTTGTTTGTATCACGGGAGCAGACCCTCGACTCCTGAAGAACCAAAATAGAATGTTTCGTAAGTCATTTCCAGGGATATAGTGAAAATATATCATCCTTATTCATTTGGTTGTTTGTTGAGGAAAATTACAATACTCGGTATGCTATTAGAAATAAGAATTAGTATGTACCTTGGGGTGAGCTGCTAATCTATTTGTTGAATGTGATTCTTGTGTTGGTCTATTTGTTCTTGTTTTTGCTTCTGATGCATTTACAGTAGAAGCAACTCTTGGAATCCTTTTCCTGCAAGAGACGAACGATACTAATACAGTAGGGAGCAAAAAATCGTGTTTTGAAGAAGTTACTGAGAGTAAACTGACATATGACAATGGAACAAGTCAGAATCGCTCATGGCTCACTTTGGCATATAATCAAGTTATAAACTTCTAAATGTATTTCCGCAGGAAGTAACCAAATTTAGTTTAATTATCAAAAAAATCAGGATAGACTCATTTGAATGTTCCATGTATGTAAAAGAGAAGAAAAACTAATCAGTTAAAGCTAACCTCCGTGATTCTTCACGACTTCTTGCGTCAATCTCCTTGTTAGGTGGGTACCTAGGCAAGCTTGAAGGTTCGCATGCACGAGGTTCTGTTTTGAAGTACTGAGAAAGCATGTGGAAAATTTTCAGTAAGGTAACTCCAAATTTTACATGGTAAAAGAAATAAATAATACACCAAAAAAGTATAATCATGAAAAATGGGCTTGACCATAAATCTATGATATGTCGGACACCTCTGTCGAACAAAAAAAGAACATGTCTTTCCATGTTGTATGCGACACCCTTGTCCATCCAAAGTCTAACCACTTTAGATGTTTCAACTCGATTTCACTTCAAAAATATGTACAAGATGGAGTATGTTATGACGGCCTTTTGTAAAAAATAAATATTTTGTGATTCCTGTTACTCCTTTATTATTTTTTCCATGTCAATAACAAACCAACACATATATTTGCATGAGTTAAATTGTAATGATCCTACTCATTAATTAGACTATTATCATATATTTGTCTTTGGTCCCACATCGCCTAGGGGTTATCTGTATGGTGATTTAATTTACTATTCCATGGTATCAGAGCTGAATTATGGAATAGATCTCAACCTCTTTTAGATAACTCCACCATCTACAAATCAAAAAACAAAAAACAAAATAATAGTATAATAATAACTAACCCTATCCCGAATTTTTGCTTCTCTACTGCTTCTACTGTTTCACTGCTATTCTGCCTTTGCTTCTTCTTCCGCTTCCTTTCTTCTGCTTTCGTTGCTTGG
Source organism: Dracaena cambodiana (assembly GCA_036321105.1). Lineage (NCBI taxonomy): Eukaryota > Viridiplantae > Streptophyta > Magnoliopsida > Asparagales > Asparagaceae > Dracaena > Dracaena cambodiana. Next base: position 34,125,259 of record JAYEPQ010000017.1, read on the forward strand.
CTTTCCCTCTACTTCAGTCTCTGCTACTGCTTATTCTTCTAGAGGAGCATACAACCACCCTTGCAGCCTTCACCAAGTCGACACTATGGGACCCATCCACTGACCTTCAAAAGATGGAATCTCCTCCTCTTCAGTTCTTGATGCACCACTTGCTATTGTCCTTGATTTACTATGTTGCTAGAGGCTGTGTTTTTTATGTGTCTTGACGTCAATTCAGCCCCTTCTTACTATTAATACTGCTGAGATTATCTCTATATAGTTTTGATTTCGATTTTATCATGGCTTTACCATCTAATGATTCTAATATTGGCTCTAATCTTACTACTATTGTTGCATCTACTGCTAAATTTAGTGGTCCTAATCATATATTTCCACGCACACTGGCTTAAACCACCGTTGAACTTAATAGTTATAATTAATTGTTACAGTCTCAATCTTTTCGTGTAATTGTTGGAGCTCAATAGAAAAGTGGACGCCTTCTTAATAGACCGGTAGATATGAAGAATTCCTCCTATACAGATCGGCTTGCCAATGACTACATCTCAACAAGCATGGTAGTGAAAGTCAGTTTTGGAATCATGTTCCTTGCGACTACAAAGGAAATATGGAATACTCTTAAAGAGGTATACGACATTGAGAAAAATATTTATAAAGATTTTGAATTATATGAGCGTCATTTTTACTCTCAACCAGGAAAGATGTCTGTTCTTGTTTACTATTTAGCACTTTGTGACATTTTAGACGAATAAGAGGTTTGTCAACCTCTGGTAACTGATTTAAACACCCTAGAGGAGTATCTTAAGATTCTATCACAGCCAAGTTCCTCTCTGACCTAGACTCTTCTTTATTAGCACAGGTGCAAGTCAAATTCTTATTGGTGATAGTGTTCTTTTTTGACTTCTACATACTCCAAAATTCTTTTTTCCTCCACTAGATCCATTACATCATCTGTTTCATCGTCTATTTCCAACGATAACTTTGCCCCATTTTCTAATAGGGGACGTGATCATGGTGGTGGGGACTTAGGTGGTGTTCAAGAATTCTGTCAATATGAATATTGTGGCCAATAAAATCATACTTCTGATGGCTATTTGGAGAAGTACAGGAACCAGAATGGGCTCAGACTATGACAAATAACTCTACTACTAGTCCTTATAGTTTTACATCAACAACACCTCTTACAACTAATTCAGCTACTCGTGCACAGTCTTCTTCAATGGTTGAGATTCTACAGTTTGACCTTGACGCTCCTGTGTCTCTAGTCCATCTTGACTGGTACTATGTTGCTACCCATGCATTCTCGTCAGGTAACAAGTCGCTTCCCCTAGTCGACCATAGCTCATAGAATCAAAAGTTTTCATTCCACATGATAGGTATTGGAAAAAATATACCTCACTGCATTTTTCAGATAAAGAGCCTACAAACCATATTACTGATGATTCCTCTTATTTGGCGGATAGCGATGGGGTAGTGTGTTATCACTTTATTGACCCTTAATAATATTCTGTTTGTTCCTAAGTTTCACATCAACTTGTTATTTATTATCAAATTACCAAATATAACAACTATTCTGTAACATTTGTTCCTATCTATTGTGTTTTTTAAGACCTTCAAACTATGATGAGGATTGGTACAAATCGTTAGGAATGGGGAATGTACTATCTAGATGATAAGAGTTCATCTAGAATTCTGTCGTTAACTCCTCTGATTCCCCTTTAAAGTAGCATCAAAGTTTTGGGCATCATTCTCTCCAAAGTCCTTTTCTCATTCTGCCTACTACAACTTATATATTTAGAATAGATTGTCTTGTGAGCTCTATAAATATCAACTTATCTTTTATCTTAGTAGAATCAATCCAAGTAGTAGTGTCTCATAAAGTTTAATTCATTCATGTTTGGGGTCTATTTTTTCCCTCTTTTAAGGGCTTTTGATATTTTTCTTACTTTTAAGGGTAATTTTTCTCATATGACATGGATGTATTTGTTAAAAGAAAGGTATGCGCTTCTTCGTATGAATAAGTTATTTTGTAAAGAAATAGAAAATCAACTTTTTGCATCTATTCGTTTTTTTCATATTGAATACTATATAATATATTAAAGATGATATTTTCATGTTTTGTGCTAATAATGGAATTATTCATCAAATACTTTATTGTCACAAATTCCCATAAAATAGTATTGTTGAAAGGAAGCATAGACATATTCTAAATATTACTCATACTTTAATGATTCAAATGCATATTTCAAAATATTTGTGGTTTGATATAGTTATGTATAGTTGTTACTTGATTAATAGGATATTGTTTTCTTCATTGCATGGTAAAACTATATTTTTCTATCTTTATCCAGATATAACCGTGTTTCCTCTACTGTCACGAGCATTTGGATGTAAATATTTTGTTCAAAATTTGACTCGTGGTCTGAACAATCACGAGTTCTCATAAAATAGTATTGTTGAAAGGAAGCATAGACATATTCTAAATGTTACTCATATTTTAATGATTCAAATGCATATTTCAAAATATTTGTGGTTTGATATGGTTATGTATGCTTGTTACTTGATTAATAGGATATTGTTTTCTGCATTGCATGGTAAAACTACATTTTTCTATCTTTATCCAGATATAACCGTGTTTCCTCTACTATCACGAGCATTTGGATGTACATATTTTGTTCAAAATTTTACTCATGGTTTGAACAACCTATCTCCCTGTGCTATCAAGTGTCTAATTATTAGCTACTCTAGAACTCAAAAAGAGTAAAAGTGTCATGATCTGATATCTAGAAAGTATTTTATCTCTGCTAATATTAACTTTTTTGAGTCTGTCATGTATTTCATTTTTTCTGCATTAACAGACCAATTATTTCTCTCTTCCTCTATCTTTACATGTGTCTCCTACTGAGATTAGAAAATGTTAGTGTCTCATATAGAGGTTAAGAAGATGACTTCATTCAAACCATTGTTGGTATTCTCTCACCGTCTAGAAGTGCCGTCTACAAGCTCAGTGCTAGTTATTCCACCATATCCAGTTGCAGGTCCTCTACATCTACACCCTTCATCTGCACCTGCTTCTGACATTCTCATTGCTCTTTAGAAGAGTAAATGCTCTATTACTAGTCATCATATTGCTTCCTATGATAAGCTTACCCCTTTGTTTCGTCGGTTCGTCCTATCTCTGTCTTTCATTTCTATATCAAGGTCATTCCAGGAGGATGTGTTAGCCCAGCCTGGCAGGATGTCACACCCCACTTCCAATGTATGAATTTTTATTTTCAGGCTTCTTGCACAAGCTTATAAGCCTTATCTTCTTGCACAATCTTATAAGGTTAAGAGCCCCTCATTCATTATTCTTCATACCAATTCTTTTTCCATTATCAAACTATAATTTTTCCATTATCAAACTATAAATCATAGCAGCTAATTTTTAAAAATCCAATGTTATAAATATGAACTATGAAATTTAAACAGCTTAGTACAAGAAATCATATGATTTATAGGAGTTTTACCAGTACATGACGTTAGAAAATTGCCCGCTTAAAATAGCACTATTGAAAACATAAATACTGATAAAAGCTAGATCCATGGATTATATCTTTAAATCATATGAATTTTATTATAGGGCTATTTAGATGTCATAGATCACATCCGTACGGTTGAATTCCAAACCATAGTTTTAGGACTACATTGTCTTTTTTTTTTTCTAGTTGGAAAACTCTAATGTTGCTTTTAAATATTTATTAGCATGTCATATTAATAAATTATGCTTCTACGTTCACAATAAACATGTTCATGTCAAGAACATTTGATCGCTAGCACAAGAACACAATCTAAGAAACATCATTCTCGTTATAACAACACAAATAAAGCAACCGTTTCACACTAAGCAACCAAGAAAAGCACGGATAATGTAAGAGGCTCACAAAACATAATACAATTTCTATAAGATACTTACTTCAGATGCAAGAGCAGTTGATGCAGTGCCACGCTTGTAAGGTTCAACTGACAGTAAAGTTTCCAGCAACCTAAAAGCACTCACTGACAAGCTTTTGAATGTCTCGTGAAGACAACTATCATAGGGCCGATGCGGTTTAAAGATTGTTGCATGTGACAGCTTAGACTTCTTCCAGTATTCATCCGCTGGCGAACCACAGAGCTTAAATATTTTATGCAATTGTTCAACCTGCAAGTAAGAGAATGTTCTTTCAGTTCTCCAAATTGCAGTGATCTAAATACTGATGGTTGAAGATTCGTAATGAACAATTGTGTATCATCAATAGTCATGCTTGTCTTTCTTATAGACTCATAAATTCACAAATGAATTATTTTCTGCAATTATGCACGCACGTATAAAGCTATGTATTTTACAATATTGTGCCATCGCTCTTTGAAACTCATATTTAATTTTTGAATTCTAAATATAAACAATAATTATCTGAGAAGAAGATTTAGACAAAAAAAGGAGAACTGAACTTAGAGATATTTGGCATAATAGTATTTCAGGATATAATCTTTTATTTAGTAATCCTGCAAAGAAATAAACTCTACTGTAGTTGAATTGCATATGCATTTAGACAATACTGGCTCCAACCTATATTCTCATGTAATGTTGAAAGAGCTATTCCCATTTATATGTGCGTATATATTAAGTAGTTGAATTTTATTAATGGAATTAATTGAACTTTTGCTCAAGTCAAGTTATCAAATTCACAATGATAGGTTTCCGAGTCATTGCAGGATGATATCATCCTCCTGCTAGTGCCACATGGTCGGGCTTTGAATAAGTACTTTAAGAGTAGGGGTAGCAAAGGGTAAGGATAAACCCATTTACGCTAATTTTTAGGTTATGGTAGAGGTAAGAAAGCAAAGATAAGACATCCCTTTGTATAATAGGCTAGGGTAAGGTGTAAAATTTTCTCTTCCATAAAATTTTATTTTCCTATCCTTCAACCCGTTTACCCTTCTATAAATAAATAAATAAAATTGCATCATTAAGCTCTTAGTTATTTGACATTGGCACCCTTATCTAAGAGTATCTGACATTGCTAACCGGATACCGAGTATAGCAAACTGGTAATGACAGTACTTTGGCTGGTCATGCATAAGCTCTATAGTCATGAAAGAAAGGTTCCACTAGAACTATTCAAAATTTTCAAAGTCGCCTAAAGGAAGCTGAGTTCTAGTTCTTTCCAGTTTTTTTTACTTTGAAATTCAGGCTTTTACTAGATATCGCATATAATTTATCATCAAATGTCATGTAAACCCAGTATTACCTATCTACAATCGTCTTGTCTCCCTCTTCAAGTATCCATTTTGGGGATCTCGCTGCTATTTGTTTGTAACTTTCTCTGCTTGAAACCTATATTGTCATCTTGTATTGCTTCTTTCGTTTCCATCTTTTATTTACCTAAAAAATGCTGACAGAATATGCTCATAGTTGTATTAAAAGGGAGTCCAATTGTTTGCACAAACTCCTGCTTCACTGTAGAATATTAACTTCACACTCTTAATCCTACTTTAGAATACTGAAGCTCATCTTCTTGTTGATTAACTTCTACTAGAATACCTTGACTTTATATTTTGCCTTTTCCTTGGTTTGAGATTAAAGTCAGACTTCGAATTAACCCCTATGACAGCTATGATCATGACTACCTGGATCGTCACCATCCTTTTTCTCTCGAATAACATGTCGGACCACAATGATGACTCTATACTCCTGTGAAACATCAGCTGTAACTTCTTTCTTTTAATTTAGTTTCATTCAAAGTGGCATTCTTCCGATATTTTACATGTGAAGTTGCTGATACACTTGATTGTGGACAATCCCTAGCATATCATTTGTTATGATATTCAAGTACCTCGAGAGAGGAACCATATTTCGATAAACAACCACTCATACATCCAAAGCAAATGCATAAACCATGCGTTCTCACGTGAAAACTCTTTAAACCCCATTGTTTAGTTTGAATAGTTGGGATTCTAGAAAATGATAGAACGGCAACTATACCATAATTGAGGTACTGAAACTTACAGAAACTATAGTGAAAAATTGTCTTCATTGTCATCAAAATTTAGGAGACATGCATATCTTCTATGGTTCTAAAAGTAGTAGGATGCAACTTGCTGGAGAAAAGAAACCAATGCATTTTACGCATTAGTCAGTTCACAATTGAAACAGAAGAAATATTATTTGAGTACCTCGGTTCTTCCTTGTAAGATAGGCTTCTTAACGCACAACTCTGCAAATACACATCCAACACTCCACAAGTCCACACTTGCTTCATAGTCTGTTGAACCCAAAAGAAGTTCAGGTGGCCGATACCAAAGAGTCACAACACGGCTGGTTAGCGGTTGCTTATGCCCAAGACTCCAGAAGTTGGCCAGACCAAAATCAGCAATTTTCAGGATGCCTTCATTGTTCACTAGAAGATTGGCCCCCTTGATATCCCGATGCATGACGCCACGTGAATGGCAATGTTCAAGCCCAGACAGTAACTGATGCATGTAGCACTTGACCTACATAATTGAACAAAGATACATAAACTTGCATCATCTAGATAAGTAAATGAAGTATTAAACATAGACGAACCTGTGATTTGCTGAAGTAAATGTCAGGATTCGACGAAAGCCCAGCGAGATCGTGCTCCATATATTCGAAGACGAAATATATACTACATGACAACTGTGAAGTAATTAACCCTTCCAACTTCACAATATTTGGATGGTCAAGCCTCCGAAGTATCTGGATCTCTCGTGCCATAAACCTAATGCTCTCCGGCTCAAAATTGTCAAACCGCACCTTCTTCAATGCAACTATCTTTCCACTGTCAAGATCCCGTGCTCTGAATACACTGCTGTAGGTGCCTTGCCCAATCTTAGAATGCAGTCGATAAATAATAAAGATCAAGTCAGGCACTATCCATGTAAAATGCACACATAAGTCTAATCTAGCTCAATAGCATATGTCATATCGCCATAACCAATTTGTATCTGGTGATCAAATCAAAATTTAATAATTATTACTGACTTAGTCCTCGAATTAGCTAATAGCATGAACACATTGCCAACGGTTAATAATCCTTAAACTGCAGCATGAAGTAGGCAAAACATTCTACATTGTACTTCATACAACAAATATGCATTCAAATAATCCTCAAAGTACATGCGAGCTAAGTAAAAAAATGTACTATAAGCTAACAATTGTTTAAATCAGATTCACGAAAAAATTAATTTTTATTCAATTACCCTCTTCAGTTTCTCAAAGGAGTCAGCTTTGAAGTAGGCACAACATTCTACATTGCACTTCAGACAACAAATATGCATTCAAATAATCCTCAAAGCATGTATGCAAGCTATGTAAAACAATGTATTATGAACTAACAATTGTTTGTATCTGGAGCTAGATGGACATTGTGCGTCGAAAACTGGCTAACATCTGCAAAGACTCAACTTATCATCAATGGAGCAAGTAGAGAAAGAGATAGACCTCGGGAGGGGCCTCAGGCAAGGGCATCCTTTGTCCCCTCTACTTTTCATCCTCATTGTTGATGGACTGAACAATATGTTTAGGAAACCGGAGGGTGAGGGACTCATACAAGAGCTTGCAGGCTCCCCAACTGCGACATATGTAGACCTCCATTATGCAGATGACACCCTCATTTTCGGGAGTGGAGACGTCAGGAAGGCCATAATTATCAAATGGGTATTTTGTTATTACAAGACTTGATCAGGTTTAAAGATCAACTTCAGTAAGAACTCCTTCGTATGTCTAGGCGAGAAAAACATGTCTATCACTTTCATCCTGGACATGTTCGGGTGTAGAGAGAAACAATTCCCAATTAAATACTTGGGTATCCCGATCAAGCTTGGAGGACTTTCTAAACAGAACTAGAACCCTCCATTGGACACCTTTGAGAGAAGATTGGAAGGATAGAAAGGGAATTTACTCTCCTTGAAAGGGGAAATGAAACTGCCCAATGCAGTACTAACTAATTTGCCTCTCTATTACATGTCATTCTTTCGGTTGCCGCATTGGGCCAGGGACAAAATAGACCATATTATAAAGAGGTTCTTGTGAAATGAAACTGTTGAATCTGGTAGCAAATACCACCTAGTCTTATTGGGGCACACTTGCTAACCAAGAGAAGCAGGAGGTCTAGGTATGCTAGATCTAAAGACATTCAATTGGTACTAATGGCTAAATAGTGGTGGTTTCTATTGACACGGTCTTTGGGTTCATTTCAAAAACTAATTTGGTCTAAATATGGACCAAGAATGGGCACGTGGCCCACGGGGTTTAGAAATTCCTCGAACACCTCGAGTTTCTAGAAGAGATTGGTGATGTCCACAAGCATAGTCTAGGCCAGTTTGGAGTATAGATTGGGGAGCTGATCTAGGATTGCGTTCTGCATGATAGATGGTGTTCAAAGGTACCCCTTAAGATACGACTTTCGAGGGCTTTTAACCATACTATAAACAAGAATACTACGGTTAACCAGCAATGGGGAAGGTCGAGATGGAGGCTAAGAACCATATGTCCTACAACTAGACAGGAAAAAGTAAAAAATAGAAGAATTGAGATAAATTCTGACTGAATTGGCCCCTTCCATGACACACGAATACCGGGCAATCTGGAGTTGGAAGAAGGGAGACAAATTTACGATCAAATCAACGTATTGTCATTTCATTGATGGTGGAATTGTCTCCATAGATGCCAATTGGACTAGGAAGTACAAACTACCCGCCAAAGGTAAGAATGTTCTTATGGCTATTGTGTAAATGAGCCCTGCTTACGTGGTTGGAGCTACAAACAAGGGGATGGTTAGGGCCAAACATATATGTATTATGTAATACTAATGGGAAAACAAATGATCACATCATGTTCAACTGTTGTTTCTCAAGACAACTATGGTACAAATATATCAGGTATTTGGACTATATTTTAATATGACACTGAATAGAAACAACATTTGGAATAGGCTGCAAGACAAAAGCCCCGAGATACGACTGTTGAAGTTTTTGGCTGCAGCCCTGTACTGGAATGTCCGGAGAAAAAGAAACAATAGAATTTTTAATTCTACAGCACGGTCTTTTGATACTTCATACTTGCATGCGTCTTATTGTTCACGATACTGTCCTTTGGACAGATATTTCATCAAATGAATACTGTCTACAGCTCTCAGGTGGTTTGTCAGACAACCGCTTGGATAGGCCCCACCCTTCCCCAGAGTGGCAGCATGCGAGAAGGGCAGGTAGCCTTGCAAGGATGACACCACATACAAGGAAGACCTTGTGAGATCTTCTTATTTTTTATTTGGACCTTTTTTACGTATTGTATGTTGTTAAAGTTTGATGGATTGTCATATATTTTATGTGGATCCCGTTGTATTAGTGGCCATAACACCTTCTGTTAGCTTCTCATTAATGAAATATGCGGAGGATATAAACCAGCTATCTTAACCTAAAAAAACAATTGTTTGTGTCAGATTCACAATCAAAACTATGAGAAATAAATTTTTATTCAATTACCTTCTCCAATTTCTCAAAGGAGTCAGCTTTGAGAGGCACCCAACCCTGAATGGCCTCTCCGGCAACCGCGGTGAGCCAAGCAGGCCATCCCGCCGCAACCTGCTCAGCTTCAATATAATTATGCAGATTCTCCAACCTCACACTCACCGAGCTTGCACTCTTCAAGCTCAACTTCCCCGACTCGCCGCCGGATTCGCCTCTACTCCCCTCCTCCTCCTTCCTCAGCCTTGATCCGCCCCTCTGCCGCGACGACAAACTCGAGATCGCATCCGATCCATTCCCCTCCCTCAAAAACCCCGAAGAATTCAATGCCGGGGTCACCAGCACCGCCTTTGACGGGGCGCACCCCATCTACTGCCCTAATTCCACCGCGAATCGTCCCCAAAGGTGGGAATACGAAAGACCCAGATCAGAGAACCGATCAAAATCGGCAAAAACCAAAGAAAGAAGAGATCTTGACGAACACCCAGATGAAAAAACAGGGGGAGGTTGAAACTTCTACAAAGGATCCAGATTGATTTCTATCGATGAATCCGGGCAAAGATGAGATCTTTGATATCTCTACTCCTAAAAAAAAGATAAAAGGTTGCAGCTTTTTTATATATAGCAGATCTCACAAGCGACATTAGCGGGAGGCAACAGATCTTTTAGCGAATGTGGTTGGGGGATGAATGTGAGTGGAGTCGTTACAGAGAGAGAAAAAAAAAAAAAAAAGAGAGAGAGAGAGAGAAAAAGAGAGAGAATATTGCGAGAAAGTGTAGCCGTTGGGCTTCAAAAATGGAAGTTTTGCGTCTGTATGCAAACAAACAAACAAACCAAAAAATGTCAACTTTTGCTTATCAATGCAATGATGACTTGAATGAGAAAATGGGTTTAGTTTTGTTGACAAATTCAATGGAGTGGGGAGGAAAAATGGGGAGGAAAGAGACATGAGAGCAGGGGGATGTCACTAAGTCAAAAAGAGAGAATTGTTAGCATCTTGGTTTTGTTTCTTTCTTGTTTTTTTAGGGGAATATGATGGTGAGAATATAGAGAAAGTATGTTGCTTTTCACACTGAATCCAAAGCATTTTCTTACTCTATTCTATTTTATTTTGCTAACATTGACGTTGACCAGGATGAGGACCTACCATATAAAATATTTGTATACTTGACTAATTTATGACTTGACCAGGGGAGATTCTAAATGCGCACCATATTAACTAGTGAGCACCATTTTCCCCTATTATGTTGTGAATCACTATACCATATAGTATGTGGTGCTCGCCGGTAAAATGTCGTGCGCATTTAGAATTTCTCCTTGACCAGGATGAGGACCTAATGTATAAAATATATGTACACTTGATTATATGCATGACTCCTGTGTGTATTATGATAGTATATTGTTTTCGTCTTAGATTTCAAATTCTAAATTGTAGGCACGAGATAGAGTCTCCAGTATCTAGCACGTATTCCGACAACAGTGTCGACATGGTTCAGTGTCCAGGGTGTGGACATGATAGACATGTATTTGATCGGTTGAATTTGTGCAGTAGTCTAGCCAGATATACCTGCGGGGACAGTATCCAATTACGTTGATCGTGACATATAGAAGTTGGTGGAGACAATTCGCAAAAGGTACCTAGTTCGTTTTTTCCCACATTAAGTATGGACATTGGACCTTAGTGGATCGAGACATTACTTTATTCCCAGATCTAGATCGGGCTTACACAAGCAGAAAATTCAAAAGGTCATCTATTATTCAGATCTACCGTAGGCGGCATTAGTAGTTTATGTACATCATTACTTTATCTATCAGGGCATATATTTGTTTTTGTTAGTGGATCAGTTACCATCTTCTCTTTCATGTACAAACTTTAAGTTTAATTGATCATATAGTTTTTTTTTTTCTCTGTCTATGTGTGTATTAGTCATTTCTATTATGTATTATTGCCAACCCAACCTTTGATTCGAATTCTAATGGAAAAAACTTGGCCTCATGCACGGCTATCTCTAACCTTAACAACATGTCCGCATGTTTTTAAAATAGCCGAAAAATAGAATGTTTACATAGAGGGATTATGATGCCATGTAGAGGGATATTTTCTTATTGTAGACGAACTCAGTTATTTTTTTCAATTGTAAAATTTATGGAGCCATACTTAGTAGCATTCCTTTATAAGCATATGAACTAGTTAATTTATAGACCAACAATAAATAAATTAGATTTTTCAGAAATAAAATAATATACCAGGTGACTTGAAACTATTTTTTGCGACTAGTTTGACATTTATACAAAATATAGATAAATTGTAACAGGAAAATCTAGAAAAAAAACCTTAACAAAAACCATTAAGAAATCTACCTTTATTTCTCTGCCAGAACATTTTTTTCGATTTTTTTCAAATTTCCACATAATTTTCAAATTTCCAAATATAACTATTTTGCCATTTGTAAATAAAATAACAAAAGAAAGATTACTTTTTGCACGGAAATAATATAATATTTTAGCCCTTGTCCCTCCTTACTAGTTAATTAAATTAAAAAAAAAAAAAAAAAAAAAACGAAGGAAAAAAAAAAAAAAAGGAAACCCCAAGTCCTTCGACCCAACATCGGATCGATCGACGCGCAAATCCAAGCCCTCGAAGGTTCGTCTTGTCCCTCATCACAACCAAAACCCTAACCCTCGTTTTGCCTCTGAACTCCATTCTTAATCTCTGTTTCTCTCTTAATTTCTAGGGTTTTTCGCAGTCAGAGATCGGGTCGATGTCGGATCGGAGGCGGCGGCAGCAGCCGGAGCGGCGAAGCCCGTACGGATGAAGCAAGCGGAGGAGGCTGCAGGGGACTCGTTAGGTTTGGGCTAAAGCTTGAAACTTTAGATAAATTGCAAAGATTTTGATATTTTAACTTGTACGATGCCTTTGGATTGGGGAATTTAACTTAATTTACTTATTTGATTGGTTCTAAGAGTGAGTTATTTTGTCTTGGTGAATTTCACCAGGCCTCGCTTGTTTTCTAACTGATGAAGAAAATGGTTTGATCTTGGTTGAAATTTGTCATATTTTTCATTACTTTCTTCTAATGCTGAAATTCCTTATGAAACACTCTGAATTTTACCTTTTGTTTGGTTAGATTACCTATTTTGGTTAGGGCTCAAGTACATTTAGTTGGGTTTTAGTTCTGAAGTTGGGTACATCTTATGTGTCATGTTAATGCCCTAGCTTGTGTTACTTCCTAGGAACTATATTGTTGCCTGAACTTGCATAAGGTTGAAATGGCGATCTTATTCATTGGATATGTTTTATGTTTCTAGTTAGCTAACAACATACAATCATTCTCAGATAACCTTAAAGGGAATGAGGCATGGGTTGATGTTGCTGTAGAGACCCTATACAGCTGGAATGCTAGTAGTAAATCATTCTTTCAGTTGTTTGGTTACTTTGCATTAGAAATAAGTTCCTTTTTGTGCTTTTGAAAATTGGAATCATTGTCTTTTGTTATATGGGGATTTGGTTGACGTTGCTCCTTTGATTCATATACTCCTTAAGCTGTTGCTTTTATCTCATGCTTTTCAGTTATTTTGGTATGGATGCACTTCTATGTTATTGTAGCAAGTTTGTTAGGTTTAGGTTCAACTCAACTCCAAAGATCATGCCTACCTATGACTTTACCATTACCATCTACTAGTAAAATAAACAATACATCATTGTTAGTTGGCGAGCAAGTGACCTAAACTTCACTTTCACTTGTCTACCTACCAAGTCTCATTTGGTAATTGACAAATAAGGTTCATGTGTCTTATCCCATTTTTTTGCCCTCGTTGTCTCTCTTTACACCAACCAGTAGAATCTTTTTATTCATCTTTTGATCGTGTTTCATCGTAATTAAAAGAGCTTTTGGTGGAGAGTTGTAAAGGACTAATAATTTTTGCATTATTTTCAAGTGTCTTATATGTTAAATACACACACACATGCGACTTGAACTAACGGTCTTATTTTTGGTATGCCAAGAGGGTCTCTTTTTTTCTTGGTCTTTTAATTTTTTATCTTGAGTCTAAAATGCTTCATCCAGTCTTTCTGGCTTTTGTAGTAAGTGTATCCTTGTATTCTCTTTGTTTTTCTTTTTGCAAGTAAAAAAATATAAGTAATATGAAAGTTGATAGACATGTATGCCTTATTGTACACATTTGTGATAGATGTTTCAACAAGAACCAGCCATTGTTCCTGTTACCGGCGCAACTTCTTAGTTCATTGGTATTAGGGGTATCCTACAAAATCTATTATAAATAAAAAAAATTAAACATTAAACAATTTGCTATTCGTAAACTGCGTAATATTTCTCTCTCCTAATCATGAAACAAAATAAAAAAGTACAGAGATTAGTAGATATTTATATCCTAATAAATTATGAAAATGCCTCATGAGAAAACCAATGTGTGGTTCTTTTAGGTCTCTTCCTCATCTCGAAGCACATCAAAAGAGGCGAAGTTGAAGCTGGTCGAAGCTTCAAGGAACTATTGACGACGAGGTTGGTCAGTTTGTATTTTACGCGTTTCTTTCTTCCTCAATCTCTGCTTTTGCTTGGCTTGGATCTCATGATATCTGAGAAATTGGCATTCAGATTGATTGATTGAAGCATATCAATTGCTTTAGGTAGTTTCTAACTAATATATCTTCATATTCCGTAAATTTGGTGTTTAATTCTAGAGTAGATTATTTGATGAGATAAAATAAACAAATTTAAATTTTGTTGGTGAATTTTACTTTTCTGAACCTAATCTGTTAGTAAGAAAAATTTAGGATTTTGGGCTAGTAAACTTTTGTATTAAAATTTAACTATTTTGAGCAATGTTGAATAGTAGAAATTTTAATAGGTTAAGGTTTCATCTAGTGACAAAATCTGATTAATTGCCTGGTTAGAGTTTTGTTAATGTTCATGCTATTACTTGAATGTTCTGTAAGTGGCAGTACTTGAATGTTCTGTAAGTGGTAGGATTAAGAATTAAGATGGGCAAGAATAGTGTTTTTAAGCATTGATTATAGGGCTGAAAATTTTTAAAAGCAGGTTTGTTAAGTATTAGAGCTAGTTAGAAGTAATTTGAAGAAGTTTGAAGGGATAACAAATACAGTGTTGGTAGTTTAAATTTGCTCAGAGAATTTATAAAGCAATTCCGAGTTTTGGTATTATAATATTTGGTCGTAGTTTGGAGAAGTTTGAAGGGACAACTAATGCATCCTAGATAGTTTAAATTACTTAGAAAATTTATAAGGTGAATTTTGACTATTTGGTATGATAATATATTAATATTTGGTCATGTCTTTTAATTTTGTGATATAGAATTATAGGTGTAGAGAGTATTGTATTCTTATTAAAGAAATACGAAGTAGAGGGATGCAGAGAGAGTGCACAAAGTGGGAGTTTGAATCTATTAGGTGTAAAGAGTATTGTAGTCTTATCAAATAAATACTAAGTAGGGGGGGGGGGGGGGGGGGTAGAGAGTGTGCGCAAACGGGGAGTTTGAAGGGATAACTAATTATAGGTGCGGAGAGTCTTGTAATTTACAGAAGTTTGAAGGAATAACTAATGCAGCCTTAGCAGTTTAAATTGCTTAGAGAATTCATAAGGCGATTTCTGCCATTTTGTATAATAATTGGTCATGTTTCTTACTGTTTGTGCTATAAAATTATAGGTGTAAAGAGTCTTGTATTGTTATCAAAGAAATACCAAGGAAAGGTAGATAGTGTGCATGAAGTGGATAAATGTGTTATCATACTTATACAAATTTCTTCTTGCAGATTGCATTATAAGTACAAATATTTTTGTATATTGGGTGTACTTATATTTGATAGCAATGATTATAAGTACAAATATTTTTGTATATTGGGTGTACTTATATTTGATAGCAATGAACCTGAACTTAGATGAGTACATATATTTGAGATATATCCAATTACATGATCGAAAGAGACCTCGTATGTGTTCCTTACCCCTTGAACTCTTTTGTTTGTAATTGCTAATTTGCCTCGTTGGGAATTTTCTGACTCAAGTCATGCAATACAAATTATCTCCTACAATAATAGATTGTGCTGTAGATCGAAAAACAATGAAAATCCCAAATATTCGATCTACATTATTGGTCTTAATGAAGAGAGCTCAGAGAGGGAAAGCAAAAAAAGGTGAGACAAAGAAAATAACAGGTTCAAGTTCCAAGTTCATTATTTCCAAACGTTAATACATCCATTATCCAAATAGTATATGTATTTGTATCCCAATCCGTAAGAAGAAAACATGTATAAATATGATAAACATCTATCTTCTTCGTACATACTTGTTATTTACTACCCCAACTTAGTATCTTTTTATAAGAACTCAAGCCTCACTACACTTATAATTTTAAAGACAAATAATAAGGAACATGACTAAATATTACTATACCAAATAGGCAAAACCACCATCCAAATTCTCCGAGCCATTTAAAGCATTGTGGATTTATTTATCTCATCAAACCTTCTCTAAATTACTTCTAACCGTAATTTAGATCTAACCTACTTCTAATTTTTTTTCCACTTCTTTAATCAACGCTAGAGTGCTTTCTAGCACTGTTTCGTCCTTCTACTTCCTAATTCTACAACTTACTAAACATTCAAGTAAAAATATGAACATTAACACAAATGTGAACAAGCATTGATCCCAATTTGCTACCATATGAAATCCTAACCTATTGAATTTTCTACCTCTCAAAATCTTAAACTAGACAAAAGTTTAATAACCCAAAATCCTAATTTCTCCCTAGTAACGAATTATGTTTGGACTACTAGAATTCACCAGCCTAAAAGCAAAATTTGCTTATTTTATTTTAACAAGTCATCTGCTTATGAATCAAACACCAAATTAGCAAATACAAAGTTATATTCGTTAATAACTATATACAACAATTGAGATGCTTCAATCAATTTATTTGAATCCCAATTTCGCAGGGATCAGGAGATCTAAGTGAATCGAGAGTAGAGATTAAGGAAGAATTAAGTTTCTTAAAGCTTCAGTGAGTTTCGCCTTCATATTTAACTTCGATTTTCTGTTTTA
The DNA here is from genome assembly GCA_036321105.1 of Dracaena cambodiana. Taxonomy (NCBI): domain Eukaryota; kingdom Viridiplantae; phylum Streptophyta; class Magnoliopsida; order Asparagales; family Asparagaceae; genus Dracaena; species Dracaena cambodiana. The sequence goes on from JAYEPQ010000017.1 coordinate 34,141,845, forward strand.
TTGGGCGGCAAAATGAGAGAGGATATGAAAAAGGATTCTGGTTAGTTCTTCTAATGGGGCATTCTTGTTATTTAAGAAATTGGGATATTTAATGATTTACTAACCCCTGTGTTTTTTCTGGTTTGTTTCCTTATTAGTAGAGAGTGATGACAATGTGATTTATGCATTAGATATTTTTAAATTCTTGTTTTTATTTATATAAGGGGTTTTAGGTTATCAGTTGATGTCAATAAACTTGGGAGAGTTGCCACTAGCAATAGAAACTGTGGCTAATTCTCGTTGATCCATTATCGCCAGTCTAAGAGCATATTATTTCTAGAATCCTAAGAAAAGGGTGAAAACTGAATAATCAATAGTTATTGACTTCAGATTAATCCAAATGTTTACGTAGTATACACATACACATATGATACCCCTATATGTTTATTTGCATATATACATAAAAGCATGCCAATTGGTGGGGGAAAAAATACTATTATATATTTAATTATTATTATTGTTGTTGTTTTTTGGGCCATTACGTGAACCCTTGTACCTAATAAACTAAATTGGATAGGTGTAAGTTAAAGTTTCATAGCGGAGTTGTGGCAGGTTCATAGGAGATGTACCCATTGTGACTTCAACCTGAATTCATGTGTAACAATATCTAGTACATACATGTTATTGATTTAATATCACATGTCAAACTACCATAAAATATAATGATTATTACCTTGATTGTGAAGAAAGATTGACTTATAAATTAAGCTACTATTTAAGTCACCAACAATAGAGCAACATATGTACTCTCACTTCTTGGGCTGCTCTTTTATTGGCCCAGAGAGAAGAGGGATAGTTGGCTTGGAAAAATTGAGAGCAAGACTAACCGGCAGTAACCTGTGCAAAGAGAAGGTATGGATTACTGAAAATGATTTTTGAGGTCTCGGTTCATTATGATGCCCATGCCATATTTGTCATTTTTATGATGGTAGCTTAAATGAAGGATGAAAAAGGCATAGAGACATATTTTGTTAGTTGTTTATTTGATTTCTTTATTGCTGCTTTTGGATTTCATTTGATTTTTAAGTGTTGATTCTAGTGGGGAAGGAACTAGTAAGCTCGAGTTCTTGCTATAAACTAAATAATTATTAATTTAAGTTTTTGATGATGTGAGCCATATCCGTGTCAGATATGTGTGTCTGACACTTGGCACTCTAATGATTGATTTGATGTATCTTAGGTACTCCTTTGCTTTATACTAGATTTGCAATGTATCATAGATGTTGTCCGAGACGTATTATAATACTATAAATGTGATAGAGGTTAAAAAAACGAATAATGTAAATTATGGGTTGAGAATTGTAGGTGCATTGTATTTATATAATGTTTGGATTTTTAAAGAAAGAATATAATTGTGTATAATTATCAACTTAGATGACTAGAAAATATTTTTTGAGACAATGAGGATTAAGACAACATTAGTACTCACATGTATAATTTAATAATGATGTATTCACTTATATTATTATCCTAAATACTTCATAATTGCCTTAGCCGTATACCATTCGTATGGTATAGATATTATGTTGAAGTAATGCAGTTATATTTAGTATATAATTTTTGCTGCATCCTTACAGTACCATGCCATTCCAGTATTCCATATCCTTGTCCGTGCTTCATAGATTGTAAGACTCAATAAAGTGCTAAATTGTAGAGAATCAGCATGAACTTTTACACCTGTAGAACAACAATCACGCACCTTGCGTTAGTATGTAAAAAGGCCACCCAACTTCTCCAAAGCCCTTTTCTATAGTAAAGCACCACCTTTCACTGCTCGGTCTGTTAACTTAAAATCGTACTGGAGTTTAATCTTCTCTGCATGAGAGCTTGGCAGGTAACTATGAATTGTCACGATTTTGACTGGCCTCAGAATGATGGGTTGTGGGTATTTCAGATGTAGGTTTTGGAGATTTCATGCTAATTTATAATGAACAAGTGAACCAATTTTCTGAAAAAGATGTGAAAGTAACTGATTTCTATAATTTAGCCAGAGATTTGTTGATGAATATTTGACATGAAACTGAAGAGAGAGGGAGGGAGGGAGATGAAAATAGATCCTTCAGCTAGTTTATATGCATAACCTTTTCTTGTTTTCTTAATACTATTGTTCCCCCTTTTGATTCTATTGATCTCTGATTTTTGAGATGCTGATCGCTATTTTACTTTATATCAGTTCATTACACAAGATATCAGGTTTTCAACCTGAATCTGATATGGATTTTGCTATGTATTAGAATATCTAAAAATTAAAAAAATGGATACTAGAAAGATATGTTTAGTATATGCATAACATTGGCTGACAATCTAAATTAGTTCCTACCGTCCCTTATCAATTTTGATTTCTAAAACCAACATTTCTCTAGAATTTGGGGTCAAATTGTAAGGACCTTTTAGCAACAGTTTAAACCCAGAGTTAAGAGCCGCTAACATGGGTGTAAGTTGCCAAATAAATTTTTGATTAAATGTGTAAGTAGCTAGGTTCGTAAATTAGATTATTTAACTGGTCCAAATGGAGTTTATTAATTTGCCTATATAGGTGGATTAAGAGATAACGAAGGTTATTTCTCAATATATCGTTGAACTTCTAGAAAACATTAATCCAAATGCTTTAAAAAGCATGAAGTTAATTTAGCTCAGTTATGTCTTTAACCCCTTTTCTATTAACCCGGATTTGTATGCCACCTTAACTCCTTGCCTAAAAAAGCCTAACAGTACCCTCTTTCAATTTCATCTACCAAGCCCCTCCACCGTCTTCTCCTTTCCTCATAATCATTGACAGAGCTTCACCCTCTTTATGTGGGAAGGAGATACTGAGGTACTAATAATACACTATGGATTGAAAAGTGGCATCCAATTGAAACCCAAAGCTCTAACTATAGCGGATGAAAATTCAAATTTTGCTGGAGCTATAAATTAGGGAATCAGGTACTGATAAATGACAATCAATCCATTGAAGCAGGATATGCTATGAGACAAGGAGACACTGAAGAAAAACATTTTTGTACTAGCTTGTTTGAGTACAAGATTTACATGCATTTAACTTGACTAGAAATATGTGTTTATGTATGATAAACTTGTAATGTATGTATGTATGTGTGTGTGTGTGAATGAAAAGTGTACCTAAGACGTCTCCATAGAGAAATCTCTATGGAGGCAGCACTAGATCCCATCATGGAGGGTCTATGTGGACGATACATACAGTTCGTTGTAATCTCCACATTCCAAGAAGAGGATGTGCAAAAAAGTATGCATTTTTTTCAATATTTCTTGACCGTACATCTAGTTGTTACAAAATGAAAAAAATTTCAACAATAGAAAAAATAAGATCTTTTGATAGCGATGAAGAAGTTTCTAATCACCTGATTTTTTTTATACACCACATATTAAGCGTATGGAGAGCCTAGTTTATGGTTCAGATTGTCCATAAAAACTCTCAGTGCTAAAATTTAGGGCCGCTTCCATAGATAACTTTCTGTGGAGACACTCTAAATATACTTTTGCATGCATGCGTGTATATATATATATATATATATATATATATATATATATAGGCAATGGTGTACCGAAGGCGATGCCTTAGGGGAGTTGCTTATGTAAGTGCCCTAAATTTTAACATAGAGAGTATATATGAACGATCCGAATTGTTGATTGTAATTTCCATGCTCTAAATAGATGTCATATAAAAACTCATACGATTTAGACAATTTTTATCATTGATCTAGAGGTTTTATTTGTTCTATTGTTGAAAAGTTGTTCATTTTGTACATATCCATATATGGTCAAAATGCACTTAAAATGCATGATTTTTTATATACAATCATTTTTTTAATATGGAGATGATAATTAATGGTTTGAATCTTCCACAAACACTATCTATGTTAAGATTTAGGGCGCTTTTATAGGCAACTCGCTTATGACGTCACCTTAGGTATAGTTTTCCATATAGACACACGAATAGCAAGTCGAACATTTTATCATCCAGTATGGCGGTCCAATACATCTGACTTCTCAAGATAAAAGATACCCTAGGTTATATATTTTTTATGTGTTTTTTTTTTGCAGTAATTTCACTTGTATGATTATTTTGCCATGTATATTAAACAAAGAGTCCAATGCGAAAAATATACTACATGTCATCTAGGAAAGTTAGCTATGTGTCTTGAGCACATGCATACAAACATATAGGTGTCTATGCTGTATAGATTCAAAGCAAAACTCAAAAGAGATTAGCACCAATGTCAGGCATCTAATGCATCACCATTGTATTATGATCCGTGATTCTATCCTGTCACAGGCATCCAGATGATTAGAATCCTTGCCCTAGGGTCTAGGTTGCTGCAAAACTGCTCATGGTGCTTGGCTACAAGCTAGGCGAAACAGTTGTCAGGCTCCTTGGCTATGACATAGTTCCCAGCATAGGTGGATCTACCCTAAATTGGTTGGGGGTGGCTTCATAGGCATTAGTACATATGATAAAGCATACCCAATTTTATAAGTATACATGTTTCTCATTGTAAATGTAACAATTGACAAGTTTGTTTTAATATGAAAGGTCTTGAAAAATCAAAGTTATTTTATGTTCAGAGGAAGTAGGAATATCAAACCCAATAAACTTAAAAGTATATTTCTTGTATCTATTCTTTTCTTGGCTGTGAACTAAGAGAAATTATAGCATGATGAGAAATTGTATCTTCTTTTTCTTCTGCATTCAAGTACTATACCTATGTTATTATATGGGTTCACTGTTAAGACAGTGTTTGTGATATGAGAAACTTGTTACAAAATGATTGTCTCTGTTGGAAAAAAAGGAAAAAATCATACAAGATGGAAACCTAGTTATTCTTCTTAACAACCTTGTAGATCAGAAATGTCCTAGTCAACAAATGTTCCTGTGTTTCTAGTGAAACTTTTATTCTATTATGGTACCTGCATGTAGATTATTAATATTCTGCACTTAATTGCTGAAAAATCAAAGAACTATTTGTATCTCCAAAATTCTCATCAATATTTAAATTTCTTTTAGAGTAACTTTGAAAAGGCACTCCTTAATGTCATAAGGGATTAAAATAAGTTTTATATGATTCATGAAAGTATTATAATGATAATGATGATGGTGCCCTGGGATCGGATGAAGAGAGAACAACAATTTGTTGCATGTATTCATCCTGGATTGTAGTGATATGTGATCTTTTATATTAAAACCCAAATTTGGTTTTGAGGTGGTGGTTTATCTACCTTCATTGCTCCTAATAACAAGGTGTAAAAAGAAGAGTATTGTCACACATTCATCTTATACTGAGTAGAACTCAAATTTCTCCCGTAGTTGGATTCAATTGGCAGGACTAGACTGATGATTTGTTGACTATGGACTGGCAAGAGTTCTGTTTAGTCAAATAGATAAAATCCTACCAGTCACTATATGGATTATTTGAGATACACTAATTGCATTTTCTGTATGCAATATTTTAGTGGTTAATCAGCAAGAAAGACCAGCAAGTTGAACTCTTTTTATACTTTGAACGGATTTGGGAGCTAGAGGCATGACTATTGGATATTCTTTTTATGATTTTGTTACAGGTACAATGGAGTTATCTTTACCAATGACACTACTAAATAGTTTTTCTCGCTTCAGTTCTTCGTCTTTTGGCAAAAATACGAAAGCTGAGCTTCCTCGGAGATACTACCTAAAGATTGAGGAGATCTTGGAAGTTTTGAATCCTCTATTTGAAGAAGCCAATGTTTCTGTGTTAGCTTCAGATGTGATACTAAATAAAGTTCTGAACAACCTTGATGCTGCTATCAATGAAGCTAGGGAACTCATAGAGAGCTGGCACCAGATGACGAGTAAAGTTTATTTTGTACGTGTTTAGCAGCTAGTTTTATATTGATTAAAGACTACTAGTCTAATGTCTTGATTTTTTGGCAGTTGTTTGTTACATATGGAAAAGGTGTCATCTTTGCATTAATGTCTTCATGCTTTAATGGATGCATATGCTTATTAGATGGATTACATTCAAAACCATTTCCTGTAGCATGATGTTCTTTGTGTTTTGAACTTATTGCAGTAGTATTTTGAACCAATCAGAATTCCTTATAAGTAATCCATTACATGCTATTGGACTTATTTATCTTTCTGTGCTGTAAGGTTTCTCCAAATATACGACTAATTGTTCCTAGTTCTGTTTTACATTTAAGTGTTTTTTAAAGGATGAACCTATGCATTTGATGCACCTCTAGCTTTCCCAACTATACTATAGGTACAAGGATTGCAGCCAACCGAGATCATGATATTGCAGAGGCAAAAGATGGCTTCTTATTTGATAAATGTCAGAAGCAAGACTGGGGAGTCTGATTCTGTTTACTGTGATTTTACAATATTATAATTATTCTTTTTCTTTGTTTTTTTCTTTATTTGCTCAGAGTTTGAGCACTTGAAATTTGTAGGCTGTAGAGGTGCGTTCTGAATTTATATTTGAAGCATGCAGTTATTCTTATATGGAATTGAGAGCCTAATATTTGATTTTTTTTTTTTTTTTTTTCCAAATATTTATCTTTGTTATTTGACAGTCCTCCCTGTGAGAATTTCGAAAAGTAAACGCTAAACGCATACCTCATAAATATTTTTGCTCTATATATTTCTCATGCTGTAAGCTCTATTATCATAGACTGTGCCCTTAAGTCTAGCTGTATTTGGTGATTACTCAAGTCAATTAGTACATGGTATTCTGTTTGCATGTTTTCAGTTTTATCAGAAAATTTTTCATTCTCTCTTGTTTTTTATATGTCCAATGCAAGTCTAGACAGGAGTGCATTATGGCATAAAGGCACTTGCCTTTTTATGCGTCATTTCCTTTCGAATCTCATCTGATGTAGTTAATTTTGCTTTGTACTTTGTGGGCTTCAATTGGTCAAGTTCACTACATCTGCACACTTCAGTCCCGTGATAGTTATATAAATATTCCATTTCTGTGAAAGTTAAAACTTTAATTAAAGAATTTAGCATTTCTAGTATTCGTACATATTGTTTTATTTTGTTTTGGATGATTCATTTGGAAGTTAGGCAAACAATTTTGATGTAATATTCTATGAATTCTAACATCAGCTTATGTCCGGTTTTCACATTGTTTTTCTGTGCATCTAACTATTTATATATCGACCAGTGAGGCCCGGCTCACTGGCAAAGCACAGTAATTGAGTTATGGGTGGTCCCAGCTTCAAGACCGGGCTACAACCTTCATTCCCACCTCAATATGTAAACAAAATAAGTAAATATTTTATATATGTAAGTATGTATTTGTATGATTGTTTCCGTTGTAATTCCCTTTCTACATGTTGCTATATTAGCTGTTTAAGAGGACAATAGAGGCATTATGCTACTGTTAGTTGAAGAAGTTAACTCTCTATGTAGATCCATACTGGAAATTGGAGTGTTTTCTCTAGTATTGCAATACCAAAAGATGCCTGCTTCTTTCGTGCTACTAAATGAAACTTGAATAGCATTTCCCAGGTTATGCAAATTGAATCAGTGATAACTAAGTTGCGGGCATCTGCTCTTGAAACTTGTCGACTGCTTAATACATATCTTGCAGATAAATCTTCTTCAACATGTGCTGAGGTGATGCTAAGAACATCAAATCTTGTTTAGTTCTATATTTCCTTCTTTTTTATTTTGTTATATATCTAATTTGTTTCTCTTGTCTGATTGAGGCTTTTCTGTGCACTATCATTACAGAACTGCTTGCAGAAAATTCAGCAAATGCATGATGAACAAACATCATATGTCATAAAAGAGGCCATAAGAGCTCAGGTGGACAGAACTGTTCCCAGGTTGGAGCATGTGGAAAAGATTTCAAAGTCTCTGAGCTTTTCATCTAATAGAGAATTGCTAATGGAGGTTGTTGCCCTTGACAAGCTTAAAGCAAAAGTTGGCCGAAGTGAGAGCCATGCAGATATTGAGGGCATTAATCAACTGATTGCAATTATTAAGTATATGCATGATTGCCATGTTGAAATGAAGCAGTTGCACAGCATCAATGGGGTGCCAATTCCTTCTGATTTCTGCTGTCCACTGTCCCTAGAATTGATGTCTGACCCAGTGATTGTGGCATCTGGACAAACATATGAGAGGGCTTTCATTAAACAATGGCTTGATCAAGGTTTCAATGTCTGTCCCAAGACACGTCAAACACTTGGCCACACCACTTTGATTCCAAACTACACCGTCAAGGCATTGATTGCGAATTGGTGTGAATCAAATGATATTAAACTATCTGACCCAATTAAGTCCATGAATCTGAACCTGCCATCAGTTTTTCACAGCTTGTCTGATTCAAGTGCAAATGGTAGCATTGTTCTGCACTCTGGTCAGTCTCCAAGGGGAAACCGTCCAAGGTCACCAGATATGTCCATTAAAGAGTCAATTTCTTCAGCTGCAGTCCATCAAGATGGTCATCTGCATGAAAGGCCTACATCTCCTTCTCGCCATCCAGTCTCCTTAGGATCATCTTTGCACACTTCCAACGGGTGTGAGGCAAATAGAGCTAGAAGACCACTCGTGAATTCTGATGAAGAGAAGGAAGCTTCCTTGGAAGAGCGACATGTTGGCTGTGGAAGTCAAACTTCAAACCGAAGGCAGGATTGTTCTCAACCCTCTTTAGTTGATGAGCAGTTCCAGGGCCATAGTAGAAGTGCCTCTGCCACGAGTGTCGTGTCAAATAATGGTTACCTCCAAGGAGCAGGAGATGCAAGCACGGTTTCTCAGGTTTCCAGTGATCTTACGCATTACAGCAGTGATGCTTCAGGAGAAGTTACACAAGATTCTCCAGGAATCTCTGCTCTGAGAGAACCAGAATACCCACGAAGGTTGGCTGAAGCCAGGTCTAGAAGCCAAACCATCCGGCATCGTCCATCCGAGAGGTATGTCCCGAGGATTAGTTCTTCACAATCTATGCAGTCGAGACCCGACCTTTCAGGCATTGAGACAGAAGTTCGTAAGCTGATTGAGGATTTGAAAAGTCAGTCAGTAGCTGTGCAGAGAGCTGCCACGGAAGAGCTTCGACTTCTGGCTAAACATAACATGGAGAACAGGATCATTATTGCGAATTGTGGAGCTATAAGCCTGTTGGTTGGGTTGCTTCATTCAACAGATCCCAAAACCCAAGAGAATGCTGTAACAGCCTTGCTGAACCTATCTATCAATGACAACAACAAGTCTGCCATTGCGAATGCTGATGCAGTTGATCCCCTTATTCATGTGCTTGAAACAGGGAACCCTGAGGCAAAAGAGAATGCGGCTGCAACCCTTTTCAGCCTCTCAGTTATTGAGGAAAACAAGGTTAGGATTGGACGATCTCGTGCCATCCAGCCTCTTGTGGAACTATTGGGAAATGGGACCCCGCGAGGAAAGAGGGATGCAGCTACAGCATTATTTAATTTATCCATATTTCATGACAACAAAAAACGGATTGTGGCAGCTGGAGCTGTAAGACACTTAGTGGAGCTAATGGACCCAGCTGCTGGTATGGTTGATAAAACTGTAGCTGTTTTGGCAAACCTTGCCACCATACAGGAAGGAAGGACTGCAATTGGTCATGAAGGTGGGATCCCAGCGCTTGTGGAAGTTGTGGAATTGGGATCTGCCAGAGGAAAAGAAAATGCTGCAGCAGCATTGCTTCAACTCTGCACTAATAGTAGTAGATTTTGCAGTCAGGTTCTCCAAGAGGGTGCTGTGCCACCATTGGTGGCATTGTCGCAGTCAGGCACACCTCGAGCTAAAGAAAAGGTACATTCGCCTTCTGATATCCTCATGATTACATGTGTGAGATCACATCCATGCTTTTAGCAATTTGATCCTTAATTTACATTTGGAATTTGTTATATGAAATCTGCTATTGAGGCAGTAGAGAAAGGTATGTTGTTTCTTAACTAACAGAGGGGTGTCTTTGACAGAGCTGAATGGATAAAAGGGATCATCTATCTGACCGCAAAATTTTGGGGTAGAGGTTTTATTATTGTTGCATGCTTTCTGTTGATTGAAGACCATATCTCCTGCGTTCTAATTTGGTCACAGACAAATGATGAAGAATGGTTGAGGGGTTTTTTGGTGAAATTCCAGTACATACGAGGGATGGGAAGTGTACATTTACCATCAACCACATTTAGGTGAAAAAGAAAATAAATGAATGAAACTGAAAATGAGCTGTCTGCTTAATTATGATAGTAAGAGTTTTGAAGTTTGATTGGGTTAAGCTGATATAAGAGACCGGGACTATTTGCCCCAAATGTTCCGTTGCATCCAATTCTTTAAAATATAGAAATGTAAAAGCTGTTATGAACTTATGAGTCATAAAAAGGCGCCTATATATTCATGAGTAGGGATGATAGGATAATTCTTTATGGAGATGATGGCATTTTGTTTGAATAAATTGAACTTCAATTTGCTGAGGGTGCATTGGGTATGCAAGAATATGATATTCCCATTTAGTTTCTTTAGCATAAGAAATACTCAAATATTCCCAGAAATATTTTATTACAATCTGATGTTGTGAGAATTGTCTTCCTAAGTAACGGATGAGTAATCGCTGTCTATCACTGTTGTCTCTACCACTTTTACTATCATCATTGCTATTGTCATATTATTGCTTCCATTGCTACCATTATTGTCACTATTCTCGCAAGTATCATCAATATTTTCACCATCATTACCATATCACCACCATTGTTGTTTAGATCATCATTGTTATCACTTGAATTGATCATCATTTGTCATACCCCCAAGAATTTAAAAGGTGCTACTGATCTTAGGCTGTGATCAATCAAAATTGATTATGATCCCATACATATATACTCGCTTGATTCCAAGTTCATAATCAGGGTAGTTATTGAAAATTTACCTATCTCATATAATATGATAATGATAATGAGATTCCAAGTCGCATAGCTTGTATGATATAATTATGTCTTTGTCTTAGCAAAGACCAAAATAAAGATCATTATAATACTTCATATATGATCACACTTCAGTGGATAGTTGCTCACAACCAACTTCTTTTGCATTCACACCAGAACACTACATGATACACACTTTCTAGTTCTTTGTACAATCTTTCAAACAACTATTGAACTCTATGACTGGTCAAGAACTTATCCACGTATATACGCACACTTGTCCACATGTATGCTCCCATACACTCCTTAACTATACACGCTAAATAAATACAACAATATCAAAAGTAGATCATTACTCTTAAGGTTTGACGTTAGCTTTTAAAGGAGCGCAACTAACCCCAATGGCGATAAATTGACATATCAATGTGATTTTGGTGAGTCCACCACTCGGTAGGCAGCTCAAAAATTGAAAGTTTTTGTTCAACACAAGGCCAGCATTTTTCACAAGATGTATAATGAAAGAGAATATATAGCTAATTTGATTGAAGTGCCATGTTGATGGCTTTTTGAACATGCACATAAAAATGAGGCAATGTGTGAAATCCTTCTTATTCATTGACAAAGCATTTAGAATGCTGATGTCATGCCTTATGATAATATTAGAGCTTAACAATAATAATATGTCAATGAATCACAATATGTCATACCTTATGATAATATTAGAGCTTAACAATAATAATATGTCAATGAATCACAATAAATCATTGTACCAATGTCAATACGTAAAACAATAACAATGTCAATAATGATAACAATATTAATATAGCAGAGCCCGTGATTCAATAAATCATTATACTGATTTAATCAATGACAACTAGAGGGTGTCAATTAGGTTGGTTTGAATCCAAACCTAGTATGCCCCGTACTGATAATGCATGGTTTCCATGGCCTTCAACACCTACCTAAGCTCTGTCAAGCCAATTTGTGAAGCCTTAATTTTTCGCTTTTGGGTTGGTTAGAATTTCAAATGGAAGACCCATCCATCAAACCTCATTAAATCCCAGACTGAACCCAGAACGCATGTAGCCCGACATCTGTATGCTCAATACCTCATTATGCTCGACCATTTATTTGTAAATATGAATGGTTGAGACTAGTTAAAAACTCATGTATAATTAAAAAAAAAAGCAAGCTAGCAAGAGCTAGAAACCCTAGCCGTGTTAGTCCTCTTGTTCCTTTGATCATTGTTCTAAATAGTAGCCGTAATATCGATATTGCGGCCGATATTATATTTTGGAGCACTAACCTCAATGATATGCCATATTTTATATTGTTTATCTTTTTTGGGTAAATAGCGGTACGATATCAGTGCTAAGGTAAAACTAAATATTTGTGCTAAAGTAGGAGAGATAAAGTGAGTAATGAAGATATCCATGCAAAGGTAAGTATAGCCTCCATCGAAGAGAAAATGTGAGAAAATCGTTTATGATGGTTTATTCATGTGCAACATAGGCCTAAAGATCAAAAGTTCGACGAGAACTTATCAATGTAGGACAAGTTAAATGAGCGAAGAGAAATTTGAAGAAAATATGGATGGAGGTGATACGAAAAGATATGGATTTTAGCGGTTTAAACGAGGTGTGATCGAGCCAGCGTGATTCCCTTTAGGTTCATGTGGCCTACTTCAAGTACTTGTTGTTAATGTTATTGTTGTAGTGGCGCAATATTGGGCTGGAGGCGATATTGCATGCACAATATCGGGATGACGAAATCAGCCGAAAGCAGCTCATAATAGAATGACTTAATTTGTTAAAAAATTATTGGATCCAAGCTCACTTACCTATTTATCAACCAAACCCAATCCGTTATTATACATAAATGTCAATCGTGAATTAGGGCTCGACTCTCTTTCGTTTGTCGATTGAGCCTTAAATTCCCCTTTCTCTCTCTCTTTTGGGTACCTACTCATCAATAATTGAAGAAGCCAATAAGTCATAACTGTCCATTGAACTTGATTAACGATTGAAGAAGAAGATTAAAATCGATCTTTGATTGAAATTCAAAACGAGTCTTTAGCAATCTATAGCTAATTAACAAATTCTCTTCTCTGCATATGCTTCTAGTCTCCCGATCTTTCTTTTTTGGTTTTTTAATATATTTTTTTTCTTTTAGTAATGCCTCTCTCGGATCAAAGCGTCTTAGTTTTAGGTTTAGGTTTAGCTTCACCATTTCCCTAATTTAGTTTTATTTTTTTGGCCTCATATCTCAAAGAAATGCCTCAGTTTCTCAAGTTCAAATTGATAATTAATGGCCATACAGAGTCATATCATCAATATATTTTCATGAACTTAGAAAATAATTGAGGGTAATGTTAAGATTCAAATACATAATAATAATAAATTACAGTATATGCTGAAGAGAATCCAAAACCTCTTTTTCATTTTTGCATGATAATAGATTAAGATTTATGAAGATTCTACAAGTGGTTAGTAATTATGAATTCATTGGTTTAAAACAAATTGTCGGGCTAAGTATATTCAGAACTTGTATATATATGATGATTTATGTAGCCTTCTATGATGTAAGCTTGAATTAATTTATAAAATATCTCCGATATTTCTCCTACCCCCTACAATGATAACCACTATAAAAAATTTCAATCCGATATAATCAGCTTTAACCGATGTTTAAAACCTTGCCTCTGATCCCCCCTTCGCTCAACTATAACTCTCAAATCATTGTACCTTTCCCTCATTCTTAGATCAGATCATGCTCTTTCAGTTTATTGGAGAGTAATAGTTGATCTCTCTTTCTATTTTATTTGGTCACCTTATTGTTCTTTGAGGACGAGGTGATGATCTTTTCCCTCCCCCTCTCCTCGGTCTCGCGGCCTAATCCTTCTTCATCAACAAGGCCTTTGGTCTCTTAGAGGTTTTGTTATTTTCATCTTGTAATAAAGTAAATTATTACTAAGTTCGAAAATGAATTGAAAATTTAAACTTCGTAAATCCTACAGTTGCAAATTGTTTAAAAGGATTTGAAAGAAATTATTATGTTATATCTATTTTCTTGTGAATTCTTGGGGTTTCCCTTTTCTTCCTTTATGATTTGAAGGTGATCTCTTGTATTTCTATAACAAAATATGTAGACCAATTTTTTATTTCCACAAAGAAAGGATGAATGTGTAGGAAAGAAAAGAAACGCTAAACCCGAAAAAGCTGATTGAAACAGATAGAACCCTAAACCTGTCTGAACTTGATAGGTGTGTATTTGGGTAACTGCCAATACCTGTCATGTTCGGTCGGCTTTGGATTAAAGGTTTAGAAATTGGTTGGGTATAAGAGTTCTTTAAATCCCACTGTGCCCTACCCATTTACCCTTGATGTATAAGACACTTCTCCCAACATGTTCAACCGTGTCGAAGATGACACACATGTCCCGGGTCCGAGACTTATAGATGTTCAAACCTTCAATTATGTAAAAATATTCACAATATGTAGTATTTTATTACACCATTTCAATCAGAAATAAATATTCAGCAACTAATTATTCTACGATCATTTAGTATTCTAACTTCTTTCATATGTGAATAATAACCTAATACGTATATCTCCTTTCTCCATCGAACATCCCCAATGAAGCCAATATACTCATGGTTCACTTGCCTGTCTCACCAAGGGTTGATTTAACTACTGTACCCACCAATTTTTTGGATGGGTCTACATATCCATTTTAGTGACAATGATATACATTTTTATGTTCAAAAGTAGATATTTTAGCTCAGGGAACATGTAAAGTATTCAACTTGAATTTTATAATAAATCTCATGATTTGATGCTTATGAAACTTATTTTCATTATCATTAAATGGAAAAATAAACAACGCAAAGTTTTTTCATAAAAATTCAATTGGAAATAGTGAAATAATTACTAATATGGTAAACACAGTATTTATTTCAAAATGTCTTGAGGGTTACGGTTTGGGCCCTCTCTCCTCTCTTCAGATTTTGTAAGACACTGCAGTGAGTTATTATAGTCGTATTGCACGAGTACTATAGTGCAATAAAATTCATTTAAGGAGTTGTTATTTTAAAATTTTAAGAACAATATGTGATACTTGTAGTGACATTTTCATTGTAATGAAATCAAGTACAATTTGTATTCCTGTTTTATCATTTGAAATCATTTTCTTGGTGAGTCAGTGAGAAAGCACCTTACGAAGGAACTTGAACTCAAGATATTGTTATAATTTCTCATTACTTCACCATGAAATAGTTATATTATGAATAATAGTGATAGGAAGCTTTACTTTATGAATATTACCAAAATTGTAGTTTCATTTAGAAAGAAATGAATTAATGACTTGAAGATGGCAAACATCATGTATCGACATAGATTAAAACAAATGAAAGCAATGTAATTTGACAACATGTATGAAGCATAAGATTTTCTTTCCAACTTATTTGATGATAAACATTAGCTTAATCAAGGGAACTTTGACTACATGCTCTGACTTTGCCTCTGTGAGGCAGAGTAGAGCAATATGGTTGGCGCTGGAGCGCCGAATCGCTTTTCAGGGATCAATCAAGAATCTTCGAATCCACCAAACTATAAAGAGCTACATTTGGGAAAAGAGCAAAGTTTATTGATCAAAGTCTGCAATTAATCTTGCTTCGAAGACCACAATATAGGCTACGATTGAGGCTGACCTAAAAATGGAAATACGAAAATACTCTTACTATACAAAAGACATCTAAACTAGGACAAACTTATGGTAAAAGAAACAGAAATCGTAAATAGTCCTTAATAAACGAGGACAACAACTACAACTAAGCCTTTCATCCCAAGTATTTGGGGTAGACTAAAATGAAAATGAAGTTACTCTCATGAACTCTTCTGAAAGTCCCCTTGTTTTCTGTTCTTTTTCTTATAATTTATTGGGATACTTGAAACGAGATCCTGTATTCTCATTTTTTATGCAGGCACAGGCTCTTCTTAGCTATTTCCGGAACCACCGACATGGTAGTGCTGGAAGGGGATGACAAAAATTTTCAAATCCATCTTTGTTGTCCAATGTAATTATGATGTTGGGGTTTAATTATTTGCAAGGACAGAAGCTATCCTCTTAGGTTATGTTATGCAACTGTTCAAGTCTCCTGACATTGAAATTGCATCCCTTCAGTTTGAATCGCATCAGGGAATTGCTGCATGTTGCTGTTCAAGTCTCCTTCCATTGGAATCGCATCAGGAAATTGCTGCATGGGTGCTTTCAGAAAAGAAAAAGAAAACAGAGTGTTGATTGTAAAGTAATCGATTCTTTTGTTCTCCAGCAAGCTGTTGTATTTGCTTTTACTCCGAAATATGACATGTAATCATTTTTTCTTTCTTTGCATCAGCAGCAACAACAGGAACATGTATCAGTATATCATGTGTGCATGTTTTTTTTTTCCCTCTTTCTTCCATTAACACAACATATCTAACACTTTGCCTCATGTCTTAAAGTATCATGCAAATGCTCCTGTTTCAACTGTAGCTTATGCAATCTGAGACTGAGAGCCAAAGAAGAAGAAGCAGCAGCAGCAGCAGCAGCAGCATCAATTGCCTTTTGATCTGATGATCTCAGGTGCAAACTATATTTTTCATGCTTGGGTAATAATTTTATATGCTTGTTCTTATTGCATTTACCAGCATCATACAAGCTTAATTCTCATCAGAGGTTAATGAATATTCTATATCTTACCATTTCCTTCTGTTTATTGAGAATATTTGATAATCATTATTAATGTACAGGATATTAAGCATTGGCTTTATTTTCAGAGTAACAGATATTTCATGCATATCTTTTTTTCTCTGTGTTTATTGCAATATGGAGGCCTTACTCCCCAAAATACATTTATTTATTTATTTATTTTTGTTTCTGTAGGAAAAGATGTGCGACAAGTTCTTCATTTTTGCACTTTTTTATAGTTTCTAATATATTATTTAAGATAGAATTTGTACTAATTAATATAAGTACAAATTATCTTTTGCAAAAAAAAATAATATTTGAAGAATAAATAAAATAATTTATTAAAAATTTTAATTTTTCCGCATCTCAATATTTTATTTTATTTTTTAAGAAGTAGACTAAAGGATAGAATAATGGGGTGTGTTTAGAAAAAAATCATATTTCTAAACTTCACAACGGAATGCATTAAGAATTTTCCTCGGAACAATTATCTTGAGTTTTTCCTTTTTAAGCTATTATCAAACAACTAATTCTTGGATATACTATCAATACTATTCTAATTTATATTGATTAAATATTTCTTGATAGATTGTTATGAGGCTGTATTTATCATAAAATTGTATGTTATTATACACAAAATCAATAAACAGAACACCTACAAATACTAATGTCAATATTCCAGTGCACTAAACAACTTTGATATCATATTCATTGTAATTTCATTGCTATATTTTTCCCCAAAAGATCATAGTGCGATAGTAATTAAATTAAAAATAAAAATAATTATAGAGAATCATAGTTCATTGAGTTGATCCTTAAAATTTCTCCATATATAGATGATGGTAATATTGATGTTATAATACAACAATAACTTGAGATTTCCCAAGGGATCTAAATGCATCAGGTTTCTTTGTATGGCAGCTCACACGCGGCCATGGAGGTTTTGGCTTTCACTTTGCCTAGCATTTCAGCTACAGTCCTGCAGCGGCACTGGTTTCCTGGCCGGATGACATCCCCATAAACTGCCATCTCAATTATATCAAGCTCCTTATCTGCATGAAAAAAGAAAATACAGAAGAAATTTTAAGTGTTTATAGAGAGACTGTCTACATTTTCGTTTCTGCCCAAGTAAGAATTGGAGCTTGACAGATTCATCAAGTCTACTAATTTTCTGATGATGAAAATTGATTAGGTATTCTTTGCCCAACTTCATTTTGTGATACTAGCAAAAATATTACAACATAACTCGAAACTAGAAAAATACCGAGCACTCCTTCCTCTCTTTTCTCCTCTACCTCCAACAGTGTAAAGATCAACAACAAAATTAGTGCTGAATGTGTAGCGACCATCACAGATCTGAATAGCAATCACAAAAGATTTATGTGGTTCGTCCCAAATTGGACTACGTCCATGGTCGCAAGCGGATTTCTTCACTATTTGAGAATAGGGTTTACATTGGGGTTTGGTGTCAGTATTTCAGGCTCCACAAAACTCATATTAGCAAACAATGAATGAAAGTTACCTTTATGCTGTCACAAAAACTGACTCTTTTTTCTTTTTTTCTCTCTCTTTTTCCTTTTAAAAAATATCCTTTCTCTTCAAATGTCAAGCTATTATGTTCTTTTTCCAATGTCAGAGACCAATGTCAAGACCTTTCTCTTCTTTGCAAATATAGAATGATAATGGTAAATAGAGAAAGGAAAGAATTGAATAGAGAACTGAGTTCTAAGACAATATGAGGTGACATATGGCCTTTGGGCTGTTTTATCCTTAAAAAATATAAAAAATGAGAGAGAGAGAGAGAGAGAGAGAGAGAGAGAGAGAGCTAAGTACTCGTAAGGGAATATACACACACCAACATAATAGTGAGAGAGCTAAGTACACAAATTATTTATTTTCCATGGATAATGTCCATAAGTCATAATTTGAACCATGTTATAGTAAATGTATCAGCTATGGTATCACGCAATGTTTCAGAAAGTTTTCTAGGTGAACTGGGTCGTGGATGTCGGAATGTGATTCTGAACAAACATAGCACATCCTAAACTCAGCCCATAACTTCTTCAATAAATTGAAGTAGATCTCCATAATCAATAACCAGAAAGATAGCCAAATCATAAATTGATAAACTTGTCCAACTTAACTTGGACTATGCCTCCTCTGTTTGTGGATGAAGAAAATAATACCCATTTGGTTCCTTAAAGTTGTTAACCCAATGATACTTCATCTAGATACTATTAAAAAAATAGAAGAGTACGTGTGTGAGCAAGCGTGTATGCAGTACATGCACAATATCATGTGTGCGTCGAGGAAAGACAAACAAAAAGGTTTAAACGGAGAGTGTTGGTGTGCTTAGTATTTGAAAATATGTGGTTACAAAATCTCAAGCCATATATAGGTAGCATTGCACCTTCACAAGAAAATTGTCTGCACAGATCAATGAAGCATCGATGGGTTGTTAAAGCACATCAGTGAAAGTGAGTTGGAGCCTTGGAGAAAGCAAGGGAGAATTCTGAAGTGGCCAGCTAATATTAGCCCAACCAAAAGTAGTATGAAAACATTAATACAAAACAGAGAAATGAACTTGCAGCAAGGGAGCATGGATTCTTCAGCACAAAGAAAGATAAAATAAGAGATTTGCGTTTACATATGATTGAGAGCGAACATATTATGCATATTCATTAAGTACATAAAATTGAATAACGGTACTCCACTACACCTCCATCAACGGTGCAAAATGGATGGCCACATCAAATTTTAGTATGGAGTGCCGGAGAGGTGTCATATAGGTACACACCACTCCAATAGCTCATTCAAACCACATAAATCTAAAATTAGATTGTACATCATTATAATTGTAAAGTAGATGATTTCTAAAAAAAATCAGTAATTAAAAATCAATTTTACAGCAATTTTTTTTTTTATATGCGTGACTCATTTAATTAATTAAACTGAAAAGAGAACAAACAAGAAACGTAATGAATTACTCACCAGTGAACTTGATATCACAGGAAAAACCTTCTAATTCTTTTTTGTCCACCCACTGCTTATCTGATTTGAATCGGTTGACTCTGGTCTGAAGAATCTGACAGTTATCTGCAGTTGACTCCCCGCCTGCAAAAATAATCTGCTTAATATAATAGTTCATGATGTACTAAAACTATAGATAATTATTAGGATAGGAAATATAGAGCGAATAACAGGCTTAGCACACCCAATTATTTTTCTGATGAAAGTTACAACAATAAGCCAATCTCAAGAGGATGTCATTAACCCAGGTATCAGTTACAAGCCACTCAAAGATCAAAAGACAACTTCTACACCTAATGAACACATGAAACCATGAAGGAAAACAACAAACATTAGGATGCAATTTCAATGCAAGAAAAGAGTAAAAATGAAAGCTTATTCTTGTAAAGACAACGAAAATAAAAGAGTAAACAGATGGCTTATTTCCAAGTTCATTATGAAAAGACATTGAACAATTGTAGTCGGTAAGATCCACAAATGTTGAAGGCCTATTCCTATAAAGACAAGAAACGGAAACATAACATTTTCATGATATGGAAGAAATATGGCTTGCTGCCTAAGCAATTTACAAAAAAATGGTGAAGGGGCAAATGCTTGCATTAGCAAGTAATTCATGTATGAAAATATAGGGCCATACTTTGCCAGTGAAAGCTCTTTTGTTCTTCTTAAGTCTGAAAATATCATATAAATAAACCTTATAATTGAAAAAAAAAAAAATAGAATGGGAACAAGCACAAACCATACTTCCACCTTACAGATAATAAAGCATCTGACAAAGACCAAATTTAGAACTAAGAGATTACTTCGTCTGTCCATCAACAAAGCACTCAAAGGTCACATGAATAAGGGTCAAACATCACATAGACCAAGGATAAATACAAGTAGGAAAAATGCTAATCCCAAGTCGCTAAAACTGAAAGGCAAAAACCCGTGGTACATAAACAAATCACTAATATCATGAACATGGCCTTGGCTTGGGAGGGTTTAGAAGAAATGAGAAGGTTTCTTGAAACATGCTTACATCCAAAGCCAGAAATCATTCGATTGTTTCTTTTTTTTCTTAATTAACGAATTCATAGCTTACCCTATATATCCCAATCCCCCCTTTTAATCAATGCAAGTAGCATTTGGTGCCATGACCTCTTGCCCACTTGCTAAGAAGTTCTACCACTGAGACACACGGTGGCACTTGAGAAATCATTCAATTGTTAATGAAATATTTTTTGGATCAATAATTTACAACTTCAACCAGCTCATTTTTGGATCAATAATTTACAACTTCGACCAGCTCTCCCACCCGAGGGAAAACTTTCCTCTAAACATGCCAGCTTTAAACTGCAATCTTGTTCCTCACAAGCAAACCATGAATCAATATTTCAATTTCCTAACCTGAACACATAACCTGGTTGTCAATTACAAAACACTTAAAACTCAAAAGAATGAATCTCGCACTAAATACAATATGAAATCGTAAAGAAGAAAAGCGAGAAAAGCAGGAAATAAAGCTAATATAAGAGAAGAGAAGAATAGAGTAAAGAAAAGGCAGGATTATTAAAGCATAGGTGAAAATGCAAGCGAGTAAGATCTTATAATCAGCTAAATCTCCAAATGTGGAAATTTGAAGTTAAATAGAAAGTGAAGATGAAGAAGTATTTGCAAGAGAGACATACATGCAAGGATCAATCAACCAACTCGAGGTTTGATTGCCCAGTTCTGTAACAACTCGTCAAAACTAGTACCTACCACCAAAGATAACATACAACATCATAAAACACAATGCAATAAGAAGAGAAAAAACAGGGAATTAAGCAAAAAAATAAGGACGATAGTAGCCAACCCCAAGACACAGAAGAGTACATATGAAAAATTACTTCTCTGAGCAATTGAGACAGCAAAGGTGAAACCTCAACTCAATAGAAATGGGCAATAGGAATGCACTGAGACAAAAAGACAAACACTTGGAATCCATATACCCATGACAAAGCATCTAGCAGCAAATCAAAATTCAAGACTAAAACTTCACACCAAATACAACATACGAACAGCCAACACAGGAAGAATATAGAAAAGGGCAGAGAGAAGACCAGCTTCCTGAATAATTTACACTGCAAAGGCGAGAAATTGCAGCGTGAAATCAATTCAATTATTCAAAATTCAAGTCCAAAACTTTACACCAAATACAACATACAAATAGCCAACATAGCGAGAATAAAGAAAAGGGCAGAGAGAAGACCAGTTTCTTGAACAACGAAGACCGCAAAGGCGAGAACTTGCAGCGTGAAATCAACTCAATTATCAACAGTGAACAATCCAACCATTGAGACAAAAAGACAAACATTTGGAGCGCACGGTTGAAATTACCTTTGGAGAAGGGAACAATGTGGTCGTACTCGTAGCAGAGGCACCCGTGGCAGTTCCAGAAGCGCTTGCAGACGACGTTGCCGGCAGGGTCCTTGCGCCACCGCTCCGGGTGGCGCCCGGGGACTATGTCGGCCTTCTGCCAGCACGCGGCCCTCGTCTTGGCGTCGAAAAACCTCGGCCGCTGATCCTTCTCTCTCTCTTTGTCCGAGTCGTTGTTGCGGTGAGGAGAAGGAGATGCCATGTAGATCTGTTTCCA
The DNA here is from genome assembly GCA_036321105.1 of Dracaena cambodiana. Classification (NCBI taxonomy): domain Eukaryota; kingdom Viridiplantae; phylum Streptophyta; class Magnoliopsida; order Asparagales; family Asparagaceae; genus Dracaena; species Dracaena cambodiana. The sequence goes on from JAYEPQ010000017.1 coordinate 34,164,145, forward strand.
AATTCAAATTCAAATCTTTGCAAAGAAACGTCTTCACAAAATCTTGTTCTAGCTTGTAAATTTCAATAAAAATAAAAGAAAATTGAGGAGAAAAAAAAAATACGCATTCAGGTTGTGGGTACGGATACTATTTGCCAAAACGGATCCTTCAGCATCCTCATCCGACCCGTTAACAAGATTCCATCTCTCAAGGGGAACTTCTAGATGGGCACACCATTTTTCCTAGTTACCCCACTTAACAACTTCTATAATATTACAATTTTGCCATCGAATTTTTTGGACCAAATTGTCCTTATCTTCCTTCTTCCTTTTTCTAAGTTCAGTTAACCCACAAAAAAAAAAAAAAAAAAAAAAAAAAAAAAAAATTCCTAAAATCCGCAGCGAAGGTGGCGACAGCAAGCAAAATCCGTGTTAGGTTTAGATAAGAGAAGAGGAAGAGGAAGAAGTAGTTGGGTATTTGGGTTAGAGATAATTTTTTTGGAAGAGAAGAAAAGAGAGACAGAAAACTCCGGTCCGGACTGCTAGTCCGGACAGATATTTCCGGTCCGGACTTCAGTCCGCAGTCCGGACAGATATTTCCGGTCCGGACTGGCAGTCCGGACTGGAAGTCCGGACAGGATCTCCTTGTCTGGTCCACGTGAATTGCAGACAGGTTCGATCCCTATGAATAAGTCTTTTTTCGCCAATTATTAACAAAGTCATTGTAGCATATTGGCGAGTATTCTCGCCTATTACGCAGGTGATTCAATCCCTGGCAACAGCATTTATTTTAGATTTTTATCTATTTTTTCAAATAGTGGTAAATTTAATTCAGGTCCTTTTTTGATGACTAATTTTGCCATACTCTTTTCACGTACAAAACAAACTCTTTTACTTTATAAACAAATTTTTCCTTTCTTTTTTTATGTACCCTTCTAAAATCCGTGTTACTTCCATTAACAACAAGGAAAATATAATTAAATACTTGCAACCCATTGCAGGGAAAAAAAACACAAAGTTTAGTTCATTCTATGCAATAAACACAAAAAATTCATTCATCTCTCAAATTTATACACAAAGTTTAATTCTTTCCAACTACAGATTTCATCAATAACATATAAATACGAAATTCAAATTCAAACAACAATGTGAATTTATACAATGATAATTATGAACAAATCAGCCCATAATTAGAAACAATATTACATAAAAAATATATACAAAGTTTGGTAGAGATAGGCCATGGATTTCTCTATATTCTGAAGTTGTGCTCTAGCTTCTTCTATGTGCATGCGAACTTGATAGCTACATTGATATACTTCTGGCCATACTGGGATTAGTTGGTGTGCTTCTGGGTGCATGGGGTATGGTTAGAAAGACACTTATTTCAACCACTCCGACATCTATTCTGCCAATACAAAATAAAATTCATATCAGTAAACACATTATGCTCTACAATTAAGCCATTAACATAATAATCGCGCTAGACAAACTGGATTGCAAATTGACAGTATACATATGTAAACACGACTGTAAAATTAGCGTTTCACTAATCTAAGCATGACAGTTAAAATAATATTATAACAATCAAGACACTGCAGTTTCAGACTTCAAAAAATACATGAACTCAAAAAAAAGTAGACCAAGATTGGAACTTAGACTATATAATTTTGTTTTTCTGCAGTTTGTGTTTCTTGTTCCATATGTAATACTCTAACTAATGAAATTTCCAGCTTGGTTATCCAAAGCAACACATAGAGACATGTCATGAATACATAAATTTACATATATATTGTCTACAAGCATATGAAAACATCTCTATTTAGATTGGCCCAACATAAAAAATATTAATGATTTTGCAGAAGAATATAATGAATACACTCAGAATCCTGACTCCCATGGTCCCACAAATAACAGAAGTGGAAATGCTGTGAGTGATTTGTGACTGCTTATGTGTTTTGTGGGTGTAATGCTGTAACTAGTAGTTATTATAGATTGTATGGGCTTAAGTTAATTATAGATTTGTGACTCATTAATTTTATTTGTTACATAGATTGTATGGGCTTGAGTTGAAAAAACATGAAGTATTAATTATTATACCCTGAATTTTTTCTAAATTTTTTAAGGTACAAACTTTTCATTTCATCAATATATCAATAGAGCTTCGAATATATTTAGTTAATTTTTTTTTAAAATTTCTTAAAGGAATAAGTCAGGCATAAACGAGAGCAATTCATTCTAAGTACATGTATATGTTAATTAACATATGTAAGCGGAGGCATGCACGATTCGTTAAATCTAGCTTTACAAAGTTTCACATTTTTCTCAAACATTTTTCTTCTTGATTTTATTTTATCCAATCCAATGAAACTAGATTAATATGGTGGAAAATTCAATGTAATCAACTTCCAAGGTAGACCAAACTTCAAACTGATGAAACGAATGAATCAAATCAAAATAAAAAGGGGGAAAAAAATCAACCTTGAGAGTATCAGAGGCCTTCTTGAGCTCGATCTCGAGCTCCATTATCGTAGTCGCCTCGCTCGACTTAATCACCGCCGCCAGCGCCTCCGCCAAATCTGGCTTCTTCCTCCAGAAATTGAATACATCGATCACGCTAAACAACCTCTCTCCGACGGATGCCTCAGCGGGCGGCGGCGTCGGCGGGGGAGGGGAGTGGGCGGGGGAGGCAGAGGAGGCCTGGGTGAGCCAGTCGCTGGTGACGGGAGTGGTGCGCGGCCCGTGTCTGGTAGTAGGCGGAGATGCTGTTGGGATTAGGGTTAGGGTCCATGGGGGAGTGAGAGTCGAGTGAGTTGTCGGGGGGCGAGGTGCTTTGTTGTCCCAGGCGTTAGGGTTAGGGTTTTTTTTGGGTTTAGGCAGTTAGAGAGGAAATGGGAGAGTAGAGGGAGAGGAGGATGATAAATAGGGGTGAAGGATAGTTTTTTGGGATTTTTAGTGTGCTCACTAGGAAAATCCTTCCTCTAGTAAATTCATTGTGGGCTCAATGGGAAAATGGTGTGCTCCTTTGGAAGCTCCCTCTCTCAGGGAATTTCTAGATGGGCACAGTTTTTTTTCCTAGTGAGTCCACTTTTCCTAGTGAGCATATCCTCTCTTTCTAAAAGAGAGGTTTTCATAGTGAGCACACCAAAATTTCTAAACTATCCTCATCTCTCTCTCCGATTGATTTCTTCTTCTTCATCGTCTTCTTCTTCTTCATCATCGTTTTCTTCTTCTTCTCAATTTCACTCTCTCTATATCGTTGAGAAAAAACGGAAATTTCTAGAAGCTCTCCGACGAAATCGTTGTCCCGCCTACCCCCTCTCCCCCCTCTTTCTCTTCCTCCCTCTCCCTGATCAGATCCAGCCATCCGAGACTGTTAGTCCGGATGGATTGGCCTGATCAGTACTAACTAGTCCGGATCAGGCCAATCCATCCATACTAACAGTCCCGGATGGATGGGAGGATGAAAGAGGGGGTGAAGGAGGGACAGTTTTGACCAAGATTTTTTATGGCAAAATAATAAATAAAGGGAAGACTTTAAGTGGAATCACTGGGGAAAAAAGGGAATTTCTAGATGGGCACAGGATTTTTCCTAGTGAGCACATCCTCTCTTTTCAAAAGAGAGGATTTTTCCTAGTGAGCCCACCAATATTCCCAAAAAACCCTCGTCTCCTCCTCTCCCTCATCTGCTCCTCTCTCTCACAACTTCTCGCCGGACAACATCGTCTCCGAGCATGCCGAGAAGGCTCCCAACGTCGTGTACCGCGGCCTCCTCTTCGACCGCATCGTCGCCGTCAAGCGCTTCCTCTTCGACCCTATCCTACACTATCCGGGCTAGCCAGCCGGGACCAGTGCAACTGATCCGGGCTAGCAGACCCGGACAGTGTGCACTGGTCCGGGGCTGCTAGCCCGGCCAGACACAATTCATCCGGGCTGGCTAGCCCGGATGTCAATTTGAGGGATAAAACTCAAAGTGCACATTTTGATTTCATTAATTCCTACGTTAGCGGAGTAGGAGACGACAAAGCGCTTGACGGAGGTAGGAGAAAGGGAGGAGGCGGCAGACGGCTTCGGGTCGCCGTCCGACGGAGGCGTAGGGCCGAGCGGGGCGGCGGCGGCCGAGCGGCACGTGATGCGGTGGGAGAGCTTCCTGCCAAGGATATCGCTGCGAGTGCTGCTCGTCGAGAGCGACGATTCCACTCGGCACATCGTCACTGCTATGCTCCGTAAATGCAATTACCGCGGTAATTTTGAGCTTGATTTTGTTGTTATTGAATTTTTAGTTTTTTTGCCCCTCTTAACGGCGATTTTTGGGTAATTATTGTTGTTGTTGAAGTTGCGGGAGTGGCGGACGATTCCACTCGGCACATCGTCAAGGCCTGAGAGCTTTCGAGCGGAAAAAAAAAAAAACAGCAGCGCAGGGATGAAGGAGGAGATGAAAGCTGGGGGCATTTTTAAACAAAAAAAACAATGGCAAAATGGTAAATAAAACGATCTTTTAAGTGGGCGCACTTGGAAATATGCTGTGCCCATCTAGAAACTCCCGAAAAAAAGCTGTGCCCATCTAGAAATTCCCCTCTCTCAAGTCGCAGCATTTTTTATTTAATTTAATTTATTATCGCTTCCCCGTTTGTCGACTTGTCGTGGAGATTCTAATCGCAGATCAATGGCGGCCAGCAGAGCTCTGCTCACTCCCACTCACAACGCCCTAACCCTAATCTCTCCTCTCTCATTCCGACCCCAGACCCTAACCCTAACCCTAGTCCCCCCTCTCCGCCACCTCCGGCGATGCTCCTCCTCCGTCCCTTCTCCGATTCGTTGCCAGAGCAAGGGGCAGGACGAAACCCTAAGCAAAATGGAGCCTTTCGTCATCACGTCCCCGCTTTACTACGTGAATGCCCCTCCCCACATGGGCAGTGCCTACACCACGATCGCCGCCGACGCCATCGCTCGCTTCCAGGTCTCAGTTCTCTTCTTCCTCTCTCACTCTCGCTTTCAATTCGGTGATTGCAGCTTTAAAGATTTGATTTTAGGGTTTGATTATGCTGGGTGCTTTTTATGCAAATAATGGAGTTAGGAAGGCTCTTCTTATTACTAATTTCGATTCTTGTGTAAAACCCTTGAATTGTGATTTTTGTGGTGACGAGAAGGCTTTGAAGTCTTCTCCATTTCACTATGATGAAGGTGAACCTATATTGGGTATGTGTCATGGTTGGTGTGCTGCCAAGTATCTGCATATAGAAAAGCTTCTGAAATTAGCTCATCCAAAAATGTGGGTAGGTGTGCATGTTGATGAGTTGTTTCATCTCTTTTTAAATCAAGTTGAACAGCTATGCACTGGAAGTAGGGAAATAGAGGTATTAGAGTGCGATATGTATGCCAAGGTTTAGAATCTTGGAACTGATCCTATTGGTTGATGGTTTATGGTATTGAAAATCAGCAATATCAGATATCTATACCGGTTATAGGGTTTGTGTGTCTCACCATTCGCTATATTTATTGGTATTGTCTGATATTTGAAACCTCAATGTATATATACATTGCACTTGAGCTTCCATATGTCGTATATGTGCAAGTCCCACAAAAGATACAATCATAAAAGATTAACGAGGGTAAAATGTCATGGTTGTTCGATCTGCATATTCTTGATATGGGCAAATGATTGAAATAAAAATAGTTTCATTGAGGTTTTAATTTGTCAGATGCACAATAAAATAACTAAATATATTTATGCTACCAAGGGACCATCTTTAATACAGCATGAACCTGTCCTCTTGCACGGCCAAACTTCATCTTTTTTCCTTCCCTCTCTACTGATTTGTTTTCCTAACACAATGAGAGACAGATGTTAGAAATTTCTCTCTGGGCTTTAATTTTGGTCAGTGTTGTAAGGCTTTTAAGGCGCTTTGGTTAAGCGGGTGCCTAGACTAACTTACGCACTAGGCACTATCCTGGACTTCTAGAAGCACCTGGCACTTTTTAAACACTAATTTTGGCCTACCCAACACGCCAATGGCAACCCTATGCAACTGAGCAGTGGGGTCTTTTCAGATATTCAAACCTATTATGTTGTTGGACATCCTTGAATGTGGATCATAACTCCCTTGCTTTTGTTGATTATAACTCTTTGAAGCCTTCCCCTTTTTGGTATGATGAAGATGAAACCATATTGGAAGTTCAGTTGCCTCAGCCAGCTTATCTGACCCAGGGAAGGGAAAGGCTTGAGAAATGGTAAGGTAATAAAGATTTGTTTAACCACTTTCAGAATATGTCCTAAGAGCTTACTAGTGAAAGGGAGATGAATCTAAAGGTTGAAAGAGTCAATTCTCTAATGAAACAATTCTCAAAGTATGGGTTCTGGAATTGTTCTTTATTTTACTTTAATCCAGGTGCAATATGAAAATTGTATTACGGAATACTTAGAGAGTAAGTTAACTTTGTTGTTTAAATGTTATTCAACATGTTAAAATTGTTTTTTTTTTTTTTTTTGGCTCAAAAAGAGAGAAAAAGACAATGGTTTTCCTATGGGGGAAGTTTATGAGAGGAAGGTGAAGGAAATACGCAGAGGGGGCTGGGGATATGAGAGGAAGGTAAATGAAATAGGTTGTAGTTGTTGTTAGACTTTTTTCTTTTTGAAGTGGTTGATCTGTTATGATGGAAATAATCGTTTATATTTTTAAGAAGCTGCCATTAAAGATTTGGCTTTTTTAAAGATAATGTTATGTCATAGTTATTTGCGAGATTTAACCTAAATATTCCTTAATTCTTTCTTTTGATTAAATATGTGTAGCTGGTGAGAGAAATTTTGCATGGAAATGCATTGAGGTTGATGCTGGTTTAGGCAGTCAGGAGTATTCTTGGAACTGTGGAATATTTTTACCAGTGATGACAACAAACCTTTTCCCCATATATGTTCAGTTTACATGTAAGAACTAGAATTCTATGGACCAATTTTTGTCTATGTTCTAAATTTTAGAGCAAATTTTTGCTGACTTTTCCAACGGGTGAAACTTTGAGACTATGTTGCACCAATATAGAGATGGGAAGCATATAGGTTTTTCATATGCGATAAATAAATTTGTTACAAGTGCAGGTCACTAATACATTATTATTTGAAATTATACATGTACAATTCTGACTCCTGTATGTTTACTATGCTTTCTTGTACCAGCGGCTGCTGAAGAAGAAAACTATATTCATCACAGGTACTGATGAGCATGGAGAGAAGATTGCTGCAGCTGCAGAGGCAAATAGCTGTAGCCCCAATGAACACTGTGATACTATCTCAAATGCTTATCGAATGCTTTGGAAAGATGTACGTTCTATGCTATTGCTTCATTTTGTGAAATTTTAGTTGTATGCAGTGCCTTTATTAGTAGTTTTTCTAGATTATGGGATAACGGAGCAGAACAAGCGTTACCGTCACTTTTTTCCCCAGCTGGATATATCATATGACAAATTCATCCGCACTACGGATCCAAGTCATGAAGTGGTTGTGAAAGAATTCTATTCAAGAGTGCTGAAGAATGGTGATATATACCGTGCTGATTATGAGGGGCTCTACTGTATAAATTGCGAAGAGTACAAGGTATTTCACATCCTTGTTTCCATATTAAAGCATGGTTTGCCATACTCTCTTTCCCATTCAAATGCCTTTCGAAACTTATGGATGCAATAGCCTGACTAATATGGATTACACAAAATGTCAGGAAAGGTGAATGCAAATAGTTGCATCAAATCTCGTCATCTTCACCCTGAATGTTGTCTTTTTTAAGAGTTTTCAGTTACTGGTTCCTGGTAGTTTTCCTCTGGCCATTTCAAGTTTTTTGCGTAGGCCAAGTGAGTTTTGGAGGATTTGTGCTGATAGTTGGCTTAGTTAGAAGTCTGTCGATGACTTAGGAGTTCGATGTCAAGATACTCACTGAAAGTTTGTTATCCTTTCCATGTACCTTGTCAATTTAGAGTCATATTTCTAGCAAATCTGAATGGAAAAGTAGTATTAGTTCAGCTGAACCCAAAAATTTGGGTTGAAGGCTTTGTCGTTGTTTTTCCGTAGCAAATCCCATCTTGATAGTAATTGGCTTAAATAATGATGAATTCGCTACAGTTGTTCTTAAAGGAGTATAATTATTCTATGCGTAATGCTGATCTGACCAGATATACAATATATATTTCTTTTCAAGTGGCTTAAAGTATCTTCTAAGGTTTAAAATATCAGAACCAACAGTGGATGATTTATGATAATTTAATTGGCAATATCGATGAATCGTATTGGCAATGTTGGAAGTTTAGGTTATATCATACCGATATTACATGGTATATCGTGTAGCCAGTATCAAAATCTGACACAGTATATACGATTCATATCAGTATGTTTGGTATTTAAAACCTTGCTGTCTTCTATGTGCAAATTCTGAAAAGATACTTCGAATTTCATTTGACTGTTTTACTGGAGTAGTGAAACTTCAGACTTTAGGAAACAAAGTGAAAACCATAGCACTTAAAGTATAAAAGTTGAGTGTAAATGTTCTGCAGCACCTCCCAGAACTTGCAAATATCAATTTCAAAACAAATTTAAAATGTAATATTTCCTTGTTAATAAGTCCAAAAGGTTGAGTTTACATGATTTTGACATTTTGTATTCTCATACACCCATCATTGTTAGTTATATTACATGCAATGATATGCCTGCATAACAATCAAAATCTTAAACAATTCATCCTCATACTTGTTCATAATTTGATGAAAGAAGCTATATTCTAGTGTTGTCGGTGAATATGCTGATGGTTGTAAACTGGTAGTTTTAGGAGTACTAAGTTGATTGTTAGTAGGATAAACAATTGGCATTAGACCTGGGTGTAAATTATTTCCTCATGTGTGAGAAATAGCTTACTCCATGTGCAGAATTTTTAAACTTTAAATGCATAGTAGTTTCGTGTGTAGATCAAATGCTAACAAATAATATAGCTCGGTGATGAATACTTGTGCAAAGGGGTCCTATGCACCTTTTGTTATCTTTTTAATGAACTTGATGCCTTTTTGTACCCCATAAATGGCCTGCTCTTCACAGTCCACAACTCAATGTTGCTCTAGTATCCTTGGGCAAGAGAATCTTCCTTTATTAGCTTAAATCATTCTGAAACTCTTCATCATATTTTTGTTCTTCATCTTTCTGGATAATGTATTGCAGGTTGAAAAAGAATTACTTGAAAATAACTGTTGCCCTATGCACCTGAAGCCTTGTGTACTCCGTAAGGAGGATAACTACTTTTTTGCCTTATCAAAGTATCAAAAGCTGTTGGAAGATTTTTTAGCTAGCAATCCTGAGTTTGTCAAGCCTTCATATCGGCTTAATGAGGTGAGCTATTTTTTATGTCCTTGCCATGCAGTTGATTGGAAGTATGGATTCAGCCTAGAACAAATGAATGTTATTTTTTGTGTATTTGTCCATTGTCATTGACATGAGATGCTAGCAGAAGTATTCCTTGCAAAACAATGTTCTTCTCTTCAAGTATTTTTTTTAACAAGTTTGTAGTATCCAACAAAAAAATCCATCACAACTGAATATCCATGTTTTGCTTTTCACTCTTTTTTTTTCTTTTAATATTTTTTTTTTTAAATTTTTAGAAAAGGCTAAGCCTGGTGAGCAAGTGATGTATGGGAAAGAGCCTATTTGAATTTTTTTTTTCCCTTTTCTTTTTCAAATTGAGATGAGAGAGAATATATCTTACTATATCCCTATTAGAAATTCATCCTAAAGCATCCATATACTTTTTTGGGTGTCATTTATCTTACCTATAAGATTTCATTTACTTTGGAGGTGAGAGCGGTTCTTCATTTATTCATTTGGTTTGACAGAGAAATTTGTTATATTTTTCATTTGCTATAAAAAGATTGCTATTGCGCTTCTGACTTAGCTGCTGGTTTAGGTGCAAAGCTGGATTAAAAATGGCTTAAGAGATTTCTCCATATCCCGCTCGTTTGTTGACTGGGGGATACCTGTACCTGATGACAGCAAACAAACTATTTATGTCTGGTTTGATGCTTTATTGGGGTAATTCCCTTTTTCATATGATATGCATGTTTGAGGCTAACGGGATTTTTGCATCTCAATTTGGATACACTTGTCCATATGTAAATGTTCATCCACATCTGTAAATCGTGTTTTAACCGTCTCTTACACAATATGTTGCATTTACACAATGTGCCAAAAGTTTTTCTCCATCATAGCAATCATTGGCTTAAAGCTTCAAGCTTTCGTTTAGCTTATTATTGTTTGACACTATTTTAATATGCTTGTGTCAGAACTATCTGTCTTTAGGTACACTGGTTTGTATTAGTATTCTTTATTAGAACGCTCGCTGGCTACAAGGCAAATGACAACCTCCTCCTGCCAATGTTGTCCCTGGCCAGGAATTTGGCTGTAAGACTCAAAGCATTGGCAGCAAGTTTCTGGATGGTACTTATTCAGACAAATCTTCCGCAGGGCCTTCTTACTGGACTTGCCCTACCAATACAAATCCATTTTGATGGGATAAGGCTTAGATGCAGATAAAGAAGGTGATAATGACGAATCCGATAAATCAATGACCCTTTCTCTTTAGATATCATTTGCAGCTAGTTTATTGAAAGGATAATACCTATTTTATATTGTTATTGTTATTAGAGGAATTGTACTGTAGCAGTTACTGTAGCCTTTTAGGATGAACTTGCCTCGTTAAGTTTCGGGATCCGCACAGTTGAGCGCTTTATACAATCGATTTTTGAGACTCAAATGGTACTATTGAATTTGTCTGGGGCAGCCGTGGAAGCCACCGTCGTGGCAAGAGGTTGAGTATTAGCCATGGAGATTTGAGAGAACAGATAACTACACTACTGAATCTAACTATAGAACAGAAGAAAACCAAATTAGCTATGGTAATTCCAATGATATATGAGATAAAATTACAACCCTGGATCGTTCACATAAGTAGCTTATATAGCCCACATGACAGAATCTCACATTGGCTTTAGTAGCTGATGGAGCTCACATAACAGAATTTCACCTCCCCCTAACAACAGCCCCCGAACTGGAATTTTTGAGCTTTCGAATTGTTAATCTCATCAGAGGACATACACATGGTCCATGCATGTACGCTGGCACACACATCTCTCGGCCCCGTGAAGTTTAGAATTGTTAATATCATCAGAGGACTTGCATGTAACGAAGCTGAATGGAAGAGAAAAATTCATCTTGAAGAGCCCCAAGCTTTGGTATAATGACTAATGTCACTGTTGTATCATTAGTTTGAATTATTAATCCTGCTTTTCTGCCCATTAACCTGATAGTTCAAATATAGTACTATTCACCTGTTTTTGATTTTTCATGCTTTTCCCAAGTAAAGTTGCGCATTTAATTTCTTTGTAAGGTATGTAACAGTTTACATGCCTGAAGGACATTACTTAAGCATGTTGTGTTATAACCAGATCCATAACAAGCCTTGTGGACGTGCTCTGCACCATTTAAATTCTGCTTGGACATTAACAATGTCTCCTACATGAAAACTTGTTTCTTTTCAGTATCTATTGTCTTCATTAATGAATTGAACATGAATGTTTGGGTCACACACTCCTTATACACCTCTACCTGGGGTGCTTTGCTCATTAGGGCCAATATGTAATCTCCCTTGCAAATAGCTGAAGCATACAGTTAGTGTTTTCCTTCACGCTCTTGCCAACTTCAGTCACCTTCGTGTTTTGATGGTCTGGTGGATCTTGGTAATTTCTTTAATTTGCGTGCAGATATATTTCAGCACTGTTGGAGGATGGAGAGAAACCAAGTCTACAAAAAGCTGTTCTTTCTGGCTGGCCTGCTTCACTGCACTTAATTGGCAAGGTATGATATTTTTCCTTATTCTATTCACTGAACTTGATTCTTCTTCTCTGTCTAGAAATTTAGAATATTTTGCCCATTTGTGTTAAATGTAAAACAACAGTTATAAATGTTGTTTGTACATGGATTATTAACACAATGTGCCAACTCATGTCCTATCACAGGGGAAACAAGAGAAGTGTCTAAATTGCATTATTTTTTATACACCATCTATTTAGATCATGAAGATCAAAACTAACGATTTTGATTGTCCATATACACCCTCTATGTAGAGATTTAGGAATGCCTTCATAGGTAACTCCCTATGGAGGCACTTTAGGTACACCATTCTCTATAATATGTGTGTGTACTTAGATATATACATATATAAGAATATGTGCGCGTGTGTGTACGTCTAGGGTGTTTTCTTTTATTACAATATATGGAGGTGGTTTAAAATCATAACTCTAAGATGGACGATTCAAACAGTTCCTTGTGATCTTCATTTCTTAAAATAGAATTTAAATACTATTTGATGGGCATTAGATAGTTGCAAATGATTTTCAAGAATAGAACAAATAAGATCCCTTGATCAATGACATAGAAATATCTAAATAACATGTTTTTTTGTACCATCTATTTCAGACATGGAGATCATAATGAACAGTTTGGATCGTCATTTTGATATCTTAATATTTTTATGTTGTCCACCTAGATTGTAATTTAGAACTGTTAGTCACATGGTTCTTTATTTCTTTTTTTTATTTTCTTTCTTTCTTTTGTTTTTGATAAAGGCCTCTAACATGTTGCTTAATTTGATATTAGCCCCACATCCCTACTATTTGATATGAATCCTTGGCAATGTGGGTCCCATCTATTATGGTACTAATTTGCAAGGTTCAAACATGCAAGGGTCTCGTAGTAGCCAGCCCGCCTTGTTAGTGAGTTGTGTCAACTGTCATGTTCGTGGGATACTAGGAACTAACACCAAATTAGGCTAACTGTTAGGAACCTATGTCTAATTAAACCTTCCTTGTAAGTCTAGTTATGTTACCTTAACACATTTATACTTTCTGTTTTCCTGTGTTATATCTAATATCATGTTTGGACTTTGGAGATTTTGATGAGGATTGCATTTAAATCCCATATTGGATTTGCATCAGATCTCTCATAGGCTTTGTATATCCACGGATCACCAGCAATATTTTATCTCCATTAGTCATCTAATTAACTCTATTGTTATCTATAATTTTCATTTAGGAGGGGCTATTCAAAGTTTCAGTGGATTTTCCTAATTTACCTTCTTCATAGAGGAAACCAAACCAACCCCCCAGACCAAACCCACATATAACACCCCCATGGAGGAAAACAAACATGATTTTCCTAATTTACCTTCTTCATGTTTGTAGGATATTTTGCGGTTTCATGCAGTTTATTGGCCAGCGATGTTAATGTCAGCTGGAATAAGCCTTCCAAAGATGGTGTTTGGTCACGGATTTTTGACGAAGGTAATGATGCTTCATCAAAGGGTTTTAGCTAGATATTGGCTTGAAACGAAATACATCTGTCCTGTTTGTATTGGTGTAAAGAAAAGGAATTGAAGATTCTTACTGGTTTTCCTCCTTAAAATACACGAAATGTTGGTCACGTAGCATCAACAGATTTTCCTTCGTATCCTTAATATTTCTCTTTGCCATTAAGTTGTCTTCTCTACGGTAAATTAATGATCTTTTACTAAATTATACTTCCTTTTTGGATATATATCAAATGAATCTCTTTGCCAACACCTTATGCTTTGGCCATTGTTGCAGATTTGAGATTTGGATTTTAATTGTATATAAATATTATAGTTTAAAATTTTCTGGAAATATTTTGTAGTTAAATTACATGAGTTTTGACGCCTAAATCATAGAAAAATCTAAAAGAATTTAACATATTTTCAATCTTAGCATATTAAACTGACACAGACAGATTATAGAGATCTGTGATGTCTCATTAACTTTTCTCCTTAAAGGTCTTCCAGAAAGATCTCTCTCTCTCTTTTTTTCTTATTGTGAAGAATAAAAGAGACACTGGATTATGTGAATCTGTCTCATTTATTTATTTTCATTTTCATGCAGCTCAACTTTTGTTTTGAAAATTTTAGGATGGTATGAAGATGGGGAAGTCATTGGGTAATACACTTGAACCAAAGGATCTAGTGCAGAACTTCGGTTCTGATGCTGTTAGGTACTTCTTCTTGAGGGAAGTGGAATTTGGGGATGATGGAGACTATTCAGAGGAACGCTTCATCAATATAGTAAATGCACATCTTGCTAATACAATAGGTATGTTTATCTGGGTATTGCGTCTTCTATATTAATATTGTCACCTTTTTCTAAAAATTGGAAAATAGCTTTTACGGTTTGATTGTCTAGTCCAGATATACTTTGACACTAGATCAAATTTGGCGTAATTATCGCTTTTATGCGCAGGAAACCTTCTCAACCGAACCCTTAAACTTTTGAAGAAAAATTGCCAGTCCACGTTAGCTGTGGATTCTATCCTTGCAGCAGAAGGAAATCAGCTCAAGGATACGGTACAAGAATTGGTATGGTACATATTCTCATAATTCATATGGACTTTTGAGAACCTCAAATATTGAACTTAGATAGGGGGCTATTCTCTATTGTTTATATGTATTGAACTTCTGTTAATACCCATCCATGATATATTCCCATCCTTGCAATTATCTGCCTTTTAGTTGTTGGCTTATCAGCTTCTTTGTTTAGCTATATGATCCATCAGCTTAAGCTCTTATAGTGTGATACTCCAATATGCATTTTTAACTATAATCTGCTGTCTGTTTCCATCTAATATATCCCAAAGTCTACTTAGTTGCAAGTTGCGACAGAATTATATTTTGACCCAAGGCTAAAATTTTTCTTGCCGTTCTAAGTGAACTCTTATTCAAGGCAACTAGAGTGTAAATCATTAGCTTCCTTCGAAAAAATAAACTCTTGTAATCATCCAAGTATCTATTAGTTATCCACTTTAACCAATTCGTGGACTCCTGAAGGATCTGTTGAAGAAGAATTGGCAAGACTCCTGTTTTGTTAGTTTGGGTGGACGAGAAATTTTGATTTCATTGTCAATTCTTTCTCCCTCCCTTTTTCTAATGGGGCTATAATTATACTTTCATAAATATTAGGAGGCAAGAATACCCATAGTTCAAATCTCTTTGTGGGCCATCAAAATTAAAAGTTCACAAGGGAAGACAAGTTAAAGGAATTTTTACTGCATTTCTTTAATCATCTTTTAGAGATTCCTTTGTACACATCACTTTCTAACGCTACTGGCTTATGTCCTGCCTGCTCATGAACGTTTAACCATAGGTATTATGAAAAAGTTGGGCAAATCAGATAGTTGACCTTTGTGTAGCTGTTCAGCTAGAGATGCTATTATGTTGGGCTCTGTTTTTTTAGTTGTGCCAAAATCGAGCTAAGAACCTAATACCATATGGGTACCGTGTCTAGTCCCTGTTTCTTCTCAAGGTCCTCTTTTACTTGCATCATGCCTATTTTTTGCATTATTATACATTAACTCCTTTTGAATAGACATGGCAGCCACAGAAATTTACACTGAAAACTCTGTATGTCAAGTATTGTGATAATTTGAACATTTGAGATTTCTTTTCAAGAAATAATGAAACTTGCAATTTCAAAATTGAAGATTCTTGTTGTGGTCCATGAATATATAATGATAAATGACATATTACATTAGAATGGCTGTAACCCATATTTCTAATCATTGAAAAAGATATCATTCTTTGACATCCACGATGTATACTTTCCATCAATACTATGGATATTTTATTAGAAATTTTACTTCTTTAGAAAATATTTATTCTCTAGAGGAATTATATTTTGTGCTATCGAGCGGTGAAAATTATCGTTTTTTATTTCTGTTTAGCTATATTGTTGTTTTCAGATTCAGTTATACAATAGAAATTTGAACCCTTTTCCTCTAACTCTGGACTCATAGTTCTGTAAATAAGGGAAGATTGCATATATTTATCTATGTTTGTAGTTTTAAAACTTTTAAGTTGTCTTAAGAACTTTTTCATCCATAACTAGTGCCAGGTTTTCAAACATTGATGTGTGCCTTTCAATCTATTACGGTTGATGTTGCTTGCTTATGTTAATAAATAGGATAATACATACCATATCATCTTGTTTTCATTTGTCAAGGCTTTTTTAGCCAGTATGAGATCAGCTATGGAGCACGAAGCTCCGTGAAATTTCAGAATCAGAAATGAAGCTGACATCATTCCTTTAAGCTAGTCTCAACTTGTTACCCAAGGAAACTATGGATTAGAGAGGTTGTTCTTTTTTTTTTTTTTTTTTTTTTTTTTTTTGGTTTTTGGGGGGGCCTGAAAGGCAAATTAGACTTGACGGGTAGGAAAGCTAACCTTGTTGTTCGTGCAGTTTAAGCTTGTGCAACCCAAAAACCCTCCAAAATTCTCCTAGATTGAAGAATCTAGAAGGGAAAAGTGATGTGTTTTCTATAGGGATGTACTCAGAAACATACAAGTAATGATCAAAACTTGGATTAGATTACTGTAGACACATGAAAAAAGGGGGAGAAAGACCTGTGTGTGCGCAGGGGGACCAGAGCGTGCATAGGCGCGGATGCTCGCGCGCCCCCTAGGGCAGCGTGCGCCCTTGGGCGTTGAGCGCGCACCTCATGAGGGCGCTGCGCACGCCCGGACATAAGTATTTTCATGCTTGCCCACGATCCTTTGAAGGCGGAGAGAATTTTGAGCAACAGTTATGTTCTCTCAATTTATAAAGAAAAGGGACGGAGTCCCTGAGTTCAGAAAAACAGGGGAAGAAAAGGAGAGAAGTCTCAGGAGCAATTTTCTTCCCAAGAGCAGAGCTTGGTGCAAAAGAGTTTCTTTTCATATTGTCAATGGAGTGCAGAAACAAGCCTCTGCCGCTACCAGAACCCCACAAAAATTAAAAAGTGGAATTGAATCAATCTTTTCCCTATTCTTGTAACTCAGATCTATTTGTAATTTTTTTTTTATTGTTGTATTTCAAATTAAAATCGCAATGGAAGGAAATTCTCCGATTTCGGGTGTACAATTATGCAAATATACAACAACAATTTATTTGCAATAACAAAAAACAATATAAGTATTATTACAATCCGTGTACTGCTACTGACATTTATATCTGTGATTGGTAATATGTAATTGCCTTAAACGTGATTGATTCTAATTCTGAGTATTCTTTGCGAATCCTTCATGTTCAAAAACTGCAATTGACTATTTTTTTCTCGCTGTCACTTCATTCTGCTGATAATCTCCTTGTATAGGTGGACAATGCAAAGCTTCATTATGAGAATCTCTCATTATCTTCAGCTTGTGAATCCATGCTAGAAATTGGTAATGCTGGTAACCTGTACATGGATGGGCGGGCTCCATGGTCACTTTTTAAGCAAGGGGGTGCTAGTGCTGAATCAGCGGCAAAGGTAATAAATAATGCTGACAAAAACTTTGTTCTATCATTTCTTTCGTTCTTAAATTAACTTTCCTGTTCTTTTTCTTTTCCATTCATATATTATTTATGGCCACATAATAAATCGTTTTTCTTTCTATTGAGTAGTATATTTTATTGAGGGAGGGAAGTGAGGTGGGGGCACTTTGGTAAACAATAGCTCTTATAAATTGTTGAAATATCACATACAAATCAACTCCACACTCTTCCCCGGACTTATTAAATTTCTGAACATTAATCACGGTACCATTAAAAAGCTATTATCTTGGTCAATGTTCAAAATAGCGGTAACAATAATGTACATTTTGCCTCTATTAGGTTACATCGCATATAGTGTAATGTATAGCATAGTTTAAGTAAAATTCTATTTATTTAATAAATATGAATATAAAACTATATATAATAAATAGAAAAGTAAATTTTAAGATCTAAAATATAAAAATAAATACATTCTAAAACACTGAAGTTTCTAATAAGTTTCTCAATAATTTGTACATTTATCTTCATAATTATATGAAGTTCGTAACCATAATTTTAGTCATCATAAAAGAAAACAAGATTTTAACTGTAACTATTTCATTTTCAGCCATCACCAATTTCTTAACTTTTATTTTATAAAGCTTAATTTATCTTATATATAGTTATTCATTTTAGTTACAGCTGAGAGTTCAATATAATCAACAAGTAAGAAATTCCAATAATTGGAGAAGAATTAGCACAAACAAATAAGTAAGCAATCGCGAATTCGTAAACTAGCAATTCCATAAGCAATCAAACAATAAGCAATCACGTAAAGAATTTACAATAGCCAGTTAACAATCAAAGCAACATAGTAGCAATCTGGCAATTACTAAAAATATAACAACAAATAACATAATACAATGTAACATAACATAAATTAACATTAAAAATGGCCGTTACAGTACACTTAGCTGTTAGATGATGCTAGGCTTGTATTAACACAATATAACAAGTTTCATAACGAGTTATTTTCAACATTATTGTCAGTCATAGCATACCATTAAGCTTTGAATGGAATAGAAAAAAAAAATCACTTTGAATTTTGCCATGTGGTACAAACTCCCACTGTCTGTGTCATGTCATGCTCACACCAGACACATGCATCTATGTATTTATATATTTTTTGAAACTGTAACATGTCGTGTGTGTGTTGGTTTTGCTGCCCCTGCAGCATAGGAACTTTGAGATTATCCATGTGGGAAACCTGCTTTGTGTATGCTCTGAATATACATATAATTAGATGAAATTGACAATTGTTTTTTCACTTGAGAAAGAAAAGACTGAGCAACGAAGTGAACTAAGATGAAGCTCAATATTTTTTATTCTTTACCAGTGTTCTAAATATCGAATATCGGTCCCATACCAGTCAGCCAAATTACATACCGGATACCGAACGGGATATTGCGATATGACCCTAAATACCGGAGTGTCATATTGGCGTCATACCAGTTAAAAAATAATTATATAATTGGCTATATAGAACATAATAAAACACATAAAATAAGTTTATAGTACTTACATTGGTTTATTTACATTCAACTTATGAATTTGCAGATACCATTTAGAACGTTTGCGTATGCACAAAGCGATATACAATCATAATCTAAGTTAATAAACAAAATCTAAGTTAAAAAATAATCATATAAATAAAGTTAATAAATATAAAGTTAATAACATAAATAAAGTTACTAATTTATATTAATTTAATCTAATTAAGAATTCAAGTTTTTACTAATCATTCTAATTCAAATTATATTAGATAATTACTCGAATTGCTTTGTTCAGTAATTCAGTTCTGTAATCCAATAATCCAGTTCAGTAATTCTACTAATTCTTGTAATTGAACATGCTATAATATAACTTGTAAGCATATGAAAGTTTATCTAACATAATTTATTTCTTCCTTTACTAAATACTAATACAAATTTACAAATTTTATCTATCATGAAACTCATACACATAAATACACAAAATCAGTTAATTCGAACCACTGATTTACACTGAATCAGTGATGATTCGATTCAGTGAATCAGTGTGAATCAGTGTACCGAATCACTGAATCAGTGAATCGAATCACTGATTCAATGTAAAGCAGTGATTCGGTTCACTGATTTAGTGATTCGGTTTACTGATTCACACTGAATCAGTGAATCGAATCACTGATTCAGTGTGAATCAGTTATTCAAATTCACTGTAGACTACAATTCACTGACTCACTGTCACTGGCCGAAGCCCTGCTGCTCTAGGCATCAAACATTTTCCAAAATTCCAAACTGAAAAATGAAAATTTCATTAACACTTGAATTATTCATGAAACAGAAATATTCTGTAGACTATTTGGTATTTACTACGGTAGCAGGCCCTCTCAACTTAAGTACTTGTCTCAAATTACACCAAAAAAAAATCTAATATAAATCGCAATCAATTAAACCTAAATAGCACAATTATAAAAGAAATTGAAGAAATTTGTAACCCTAAATCAAATTAACATGAAAAAATCAAACTTGACTTATCTGGCCGGCGGCCACTACCCCACTGGATTTTCTACCGACAAACTTGAGATGGCAGCGTCGGCGGAGAATGGCGAGCACTCTTCGAAAACTCCCAGACTGGGAGAAGAGCAATCGAAGAGTGGAGAAGAAAGAGAGAAAACGAGAGAGATTTATAGCTCGATTGGGAAATTAGGGTTACGGTTCGGCTCGATCGGCCGACGATCGTAGGGAGAGCGAGAGAGAGAGAGCCAGAGAGTGAGAGAAGAAGAATCGGAGAGAGATTTAGGGCAGGATTGGGAAATTAGGGCTAGAGTTTGGTCGCGGGGAGGGATCGATCGCTCGGATCGTCGGGAGAGAGAGAGAGAGAAAACGAAGAAATTTTATCCTTTCTCACTCCTCCCGATCCGTTTTATTTCTTAACGGGCCGGATTTTAACATGTTAATGGGTTTAATCCGTAACCAAACCCAAAATCCATTAACCGATATTACCTAATATCGGTCGATATATCACCACGTGACCGATATATCGGCCCATACCGGTTCAAAACGATAAACGGTAAAAAAACTCCATATCGTCTCGTTTCTTCAATTTTAACGATATATCGGCCGGTATACCGGTATATCGTCCGATACTTAAAACACTGTTCTTTACTGATCAAATGGACATTGGGAGAACCTAGTTGAATTACCTTTATTTTTCGTGGTTACCAGGGAAGGCCTTTGTGATTGGCTGGTCTACAATTGAGGTTCGAGATGTGGGAGATTTTACTAACTAGCGTGTTGCATGAAAGCTTTATGATAAGCTTACAGCTGTGTAGTCCGTCTTTAGTTGTTTGACTATAAGATAATCAAAATGTAGTGTTCTTTTCAAATAAATTATTTCAATATAATACCCTTTGTAAATTGTTTGATTGGGTTTTTTTTTTTTTTTGAGAGTTTTTAAATATCGGTGAATACCGAAACATATAGCAAGCATCTTAGCAGATTGTCAGGTATCCAATATGATATACTGACCTTATAATTGGTACTATTATTTCCAATATTGTAGATATTTTACTGATATATAAAATTCTGCTGATTTCTGTTATCATAAGCCATCGGCAGGTACACTGAGATTTTAAACCTTGGGCTTTTGTTTGTTTTGGTTGGATCTTTGGGAGATCTTCATATCTGATGCTTGTATATTTAGTTAAATAATATTTGCTTGTGAGCATTTACTTGGTTAAATTGAAACCTTTATATTTAGAAATCTTTAAATTCATGCATTTTGGAATGAAATTGGTATTTCCATTTGCTAACTGTAGCTTTCTGAATAGAGATTTTATAGTTTATTCAATTAAAATGTGTAAGGGCTGCCAATGATTGTTATAGTTCTTCCATCTACTTCACCGTTAGGTTGTCTAGGCATGCGAGGCCTTTCAACAGTAAAAGTTTGGTTAGCATGCAGAACTGTATACACTATCAAATGATTTGAGCAGTTCTCAGCAAAATTCATGAAGGAATTCATAAATGATGCTTATTGCGAGAGAATCAGAAGCTTTTGAGAGGAGTAATAAAGGAGGATTAGAGAAGAAAGTTAAGGATCAGAGGACCAATCAATCAATCAATAATTATCAAAATTATTTTTAAAAAGTCAGAGTTTGGCTTTCCTAATTGGTAATTACAATACACCAAATGTGTAGATAAAACTAGTGAAGAAATTAATTGAGGGTATAGAGCTAGTAAAGGATGAAAGTTTCGAGTTCTGAATTCAACTATAACTCTAATACAGATATGGTCCAAATCAAACGAAAATACATCAGATACTTGAAAATAAGATGAGATTTCTATCTAGATAAATGATGCATCTCAAAAATACTAGCATATCTCTAGCTTCTCTGGTGAATTTTTAAATCAATGACATTCTTCTTGTTCCTCTTGGTTTTTCTCTATGCAGCTCCTGAGTTAAAGCTTTTTTGTTAGAAATATATAAATCATGTAGTTCATGTTAACATATACAACTAACACAGTTTCAACTGACATTAATATATTTTGTCTGCTACCTGATGATCTTTGCTGGCCCCCGCTATGTGGCACTGTATTTTTTTAAACTGCTGTGTTCTTACCTCATCTTTTGATTTACTACATCCAGTTAGTGAGCATAGCTTCCAGAGCCAGATTAGTTGCTAATAGTTAATTCTTCCAGTATTATCTTTCTGAACATTGAACTTTATTTTATATTAGGACCTTGTGATCATATTAGAAGCAATGAGGATAATTGCAGTTGCGTTATCTCCGGTCACTCCAAATTTATGTCTGAGAATATATACACAGCTTGGCTTTTCAAAGGATCAGTTCGTGGCAGTGACATGGGTATTCCACTCTTACTCATTACTTTCATCTCAATTACTCATTACTTTCATCTCAATTTAATTCCTGATAACGTCTTATTATTGAAAAGCACATATTATGCAACACGGCTGATGGGGATAATAAAGGCCAGATAAGATAGAGTCTGAATTTGTTTTAGGATTTAGATAGAGTTTCTGTTATGATTTAGATAGAGTTTTAATTTGATATTTTATTATTAGAGATCTAGATTTTGATTTTGGATAGAATTTCAATATTATCATTATTACTAGGGATTTTCTATAAATAAGCCCAGTAAGTAGTAATTGAAATGAATGAAAAAATTATTGAAAATTTCTCCTTGTGTGAGAATTGTTTTTGAAAACCTTTTTTTCGTGGATTCATTGAGAGTGGGCCTGGATTCGCATAGTACCAAAGCCAGAACCTGTTTGTTCCTACCCAATTCCACAAAATTCCCAATTTCCACCATAAAATCCTTAATTTAGCTTTTGTTCTGCGTCAACGGCTCTTAGGAAGTACTGTGTAGGAGAGGGGACCTCGTAATTTTCACCACTAGCTAAAAGAGCTGCATTGGCAATTTGAGCTAGAGTAAAGGAACTAGAGGTTTGACATAAATCTTATTCAAGTCTTAAACATCCAGTTCATTCTTATTAAACAGAATAAACTAGTAGTGAATTTTTTTTTTTTTTATAGTTTTACCTTTTCGTTTTGAGTGTATTTTCCAATTCATGTAATTGTGTTACGATCTATTCACCTTGCCAGAGTGATACTAGATGGGGAGGGCTGAAAGCCGGCCAAGTAATGGCAGAGCCTACACCAGTTTTCGCACGCATTGAAGTTACAAGGGAAGGAGAGAACGAAGCCCCTCGCAAGGCCGTAAAAGGCAAGAAGAAGATATCACAGAGTCAAGGTCTTGTTGAAGCTTAGATTTTTTGACTTTATTGTGGTGACTTGCAAGCAAGATGCTATTATTCAGATTACTTGCATCTTTGATGCTTCGAGCTAAGACAAAAGAATCGAAAATTCCAAGTTGGATATTTTTCGTTGTCATCTCATGTGGCACTTGCTGTATAATGCCTGTAAATTATTGTTGATTCTTTCAGCCAGTGATAAGTTTTTCAAAATAGAAATTTTGTTTCATATTATCTCCTCATACTTTTTGCTATTCCTTTTGTCGAACATATTGTTTCTGTCAATATTATTATCATCTCTTGAATCTTAATGATCTAGAAGTTCATTAGAAACCAAATTCTAAGAGAAAAAGAATTATGGAAATTGTTTTTATGAAGGGTATTTATGTATTATTTTTGAATGGATATCCATGTCCATTTATTAGATTACTATAAATGAACTGTCCTGTATTACTGTGTATGAGATTTTTGAAGGTAAATTTCTGTAGATGAGATTTTTTAGTGTATATCCATATTGATACGGGAAATTCTATCTGAGCACACCACTTTGCTCAAAGAGCCTAGCTTTCTTTTCCTGAATAGTTATCACTTTGGAAAATTAGTACTGTTCGGAAAATTAGTCCCTGAACAGATTGAATAGTTATCACACTGTTTGGAAAATTAGTAATGTTCGGAAAATTAGTCCTTAAATAGAATTAACAGATTGAATAGTTATTACATTGTTTGGAAAATTAGTACTGTTCGGAAAATTAGTCCTTGAGCAGATTGAATAGTTATCACACTGTTTGGAAAATTAGTAATGTTCGGAAAATTAGTCCTTAAACATAATTAACAGATTGAATAGTTATCATATTGTTTGGAAAATTAGTACTGTTCGGAAAATTAGTCCTTGAATAGATTTAATAGCAAGCCAAATTCGGGTCCGGTTGGATTCTAGCGCCGATCCGATACTTAAACTAAAAATGTCAACTCACAAATGTCATAAAATATAACATCATTTGGAAATTAATTCGAAAAAAAAATAATAATTGGTTGGATGATCCGATACTTAAACTAAAAATCTCAACTCACAAATGTCACAAAATATAACATCATATGAAAATTAATTCGAAAAAAAAATGATCATTTGGAAATTAATTCGTAAAAAAAAATTGTCACATAAATAGTAAATTTGTAATTTTTTACAACTTTAACAGGTGGGCTCACTAAGCAAAGTGGTGTGTTCAAGTAGAATTTCCCCTGTAAAGTATCCAGTTGCGCATTAATTAAGAGTTCGAGGGGAACTTCTAAAGGCGCATTAATTAAAAGTATCCAGCTTCTTGTCAATAGGGGATCAAATTCGGGTCGGGTTGGATACTAGCGCCGATCCGATACTTAAACTAGAAACCTCATCTCACACGTGTCGCTGGCACGCACCTCAATGGTGTCCAGTGGGTCCCACTCTGCTACTGCATTTTTACTCTAAATGGAATCCGACACCCGAGTTTTTCTAACTCCCAAAAAAATATCACTTTCTTAGCAAAAAAGAAAAAAGAAAACTCCCATGGAGTCCTCCCGCGAGTTCGACATCGTGATCCTGGGCGCCTCTGGCTTCACCGGAAAGTACGCCGTCGCCGAAACCCTAAAATTCCTCTCCGCCCCCAACTCTCCCCTCAAAACCCTAGCCCTCGCCGGCCGGAACCCCTCCAAGCTCTCCCAAGCCCTAGCCTGGGCCTCCTCCCGAAACCGAAACCCTAACCCTAACACCGACTCCATCCCCATCCTCCAATGCGACGTCTCCTCCCCCTCCTCCCTCGCCGCCGTCGCCGCCCGCTCCAAGCTCATCCTCAACTGCGTGGGCCCCTTCCGCCTCTACGGCCCCCCCGTCGTCTCCGCCTGCGTCGACGCCGGCACCGACTACCTCGACATCTCCGGCGAGCCGGAGTTCATGGAGCGGATGGAGGCCGAGTATCATGATAAGGCCGTAAAGGCGGGATCTTTGGTGGTCTCGGCATGCGGGTTCGACTCTGTGCCGGCGGAATTGGGGGTGATGTTCAATTCCAGGCAGTGGGTTGGGGCGGCGGCGCCGAACTGGGTGGAGGCGTATCTGGTGCTGGAGTCGGAGAGGAGGATCGTGGGGAATTTCGGGACGTTCGAGTCGGCGGTGCTCGGGGTGGCGAACGCTGATAAGTTGAAGGAGTTGAGGCGGTCACGGCCGAGGCGAGCTCGGCCCGCTGTGAGTTTGCTCGATCTTTATTGTTTGTGATTGGGATTATTCACACATATTATACAAATGAATTCTGATATAACAAATTTTTTAACAACTGATTATAGTTCCTCTAGTTTAAAAAATTTGAGATCTTTTTTAATTACATATCACTAGTTTATACTGTGCACAAGTATCAATTTCCTGAAAGAATTCCAAGTTCATCTATGTTAGTGTCCTATGGCATTGTCTCTCCTAATTACAACTGACCCAAGAAATATTCCCTTATATATAGGTGCTTATGATTGTTATGATTGTTATGATTGTTATATCAGTTACTATGGATCAATGAATTCGTTTGACATCAAGTATATGAAACAAGTATTTATGCGGTAGCCTTTTTATATCAACAGATGAGACTGCTCCCTCGACACCCTAAAGATGCCATCATCTATCTTTGATGTTCAAGTGAAATGAAGCATTTTGTCTAGACGACACAGTATATAGATCAGGGTGCTTAATGGTCATGGAGTCGATTGTCTTTTTTGTTTGAATGACGTTCTTTAAGAATCAAAATATTTCGCTACTCCATTCCTGATATCATCTTTTGTGCAGAGCTTTTTGAAATCTAAACTCCCTCTACAAAAACTGAAGTGGTGTGATTAATGGAAAAGCCCAGCAACTTGAATGCAATTCACCTCCTCTTCACTCTTACCCTAGACACTGTTTGTATTTAGCTGTATCCATCTACTTAAGCTAGTTTTATCTTCCTTAGATTCAAACTCTATATTCTCATGTTCAATTCTCCCAAAATTAGCTCCAACTGGGTTATTGGAAAAAAAGAAGGCACCTGTTTGCTTTTGCTTATCTTGCTGGTTCCAATTGGTTGGTAGAACTATCTTTGGAAACATCGTCTGCGAAAGCCTTTATATGTACAGTTAGAACTATGTTAGGTAAGGATGTTTTGCTGAAATTAAGTCTGTGATATGATTCTCTGTGCAAAACCATTCGGTTTATGTTCTGCATATCTAATGATGTTGTATGACTTCTATTGAATCTCTCGAGTATTATGATTACAATGAGACCATGAATGAGTCAGAGATCTTATATGTATATTGTTTTTGGAAATACTAAACTAGAGGAGCAACAAATGACAGATCACTTAAGAGTACCCTAAATTGGCTTTTCTCATTCTTAATGCAGATTCCAGGTCCGCCCCCTAAAGGATCGCTGGTGGAGCATCAGAAGTCACTTGGACTATGGGCGATAAAGCTTCCTTCAGCTGATGCCATTGTCGTCCGCAGAACACTTGCAGCCCTAACAGAGAACCCAACCGGGCTTCCAGGGGTTGAAGAAAGTGAGGAGCATGTCGAGAAAAGAAAGAACTATTGGGCCTCCGTGAAGCCTGCCCACTTCGGTGTTAAGCTTGGTTTAAAATCTCTGCTGGGCGTCTGCCGGGTCATGTTGATGGGGCTGTTCTTGGGGCTTTTCGGAATGTTTTCCTTTGGAAGGTCACTTCTCCTAAAATTTCCAGAAATTTTCTCTCTTGGGTTGTTTAGAAAGTCAGGCCCAACGGAAGAAGAGGTGAGCAGTGCCACATTCAAGATGTGGTTCATAGGGCGTGGCTACAGCGATGCCAGCATTGCCTCACAGGGGAGGAGAAAGCCTGATACGGAGATCATCACTAGGGTATCTGGCCCCGAGATTGGGTACATAACCACTCCGATCATCCTAGTACAATGTGCACTGGTAGTGTTGAGCCAGCGCCAGAACTTACCAAGGGGCGGAGTGTTTCCACCAGGAATCATCTTCGGCCCAACCAACCTTGAGGAACGACTGCAAGAGAACGGTATTTCTTTCGAAGTAGTATCAAAGAGAAGTCTTGCATCCTAGTTTCTATTCCCATTTCCGTTTCCTAAGTTTTATCTTGCATACTGGAGAGCTGTTATGGAACTTTCGATCTAAAATGCCCTGTAACATAAATAGAACTTTCGATCTAAAATGCCCTGTAACATAAATAGTCCGTATCATCAAGCTTCGTGTCATTATCCTTGAACTTAATAATATGATTTTAGGGGATTATTGATCCTATGGAATAACTTATCCCACTTCATTTTGACAAAACAAACACAAGAATCCTTGCAGTTGTTTTATGCATCGTTTCACTATGGATGTACCATTTCATTACAAAACTGTACAGATCTATCCTATATCAGAAACAGCCCAAGTTGAGGCCAATGGTGACATTTACAACAACACATCTTATTTCAAGTCTATAGAAACTAAACTCACTTTGAAAAATTCTTCCTATTTCTGTTCCCCTCAATGAGTTTACTGTCATCTCAAGCTTCTTCATGTCAAGAGCCAGCAACAATAGCATTACCTGGTCTGATCCTCGGCCTCGTGCCTCGCCTCGTTGTTCTTCCCCACCCTATCATACCCCTCGTTGTTCTTCCCCACCCTATCAAACCCCTCTCGCTGATCTCCTCCTTCGGATCAGCTGCTGGCTGCTGCATTGGTGGAGGGCTCGTGCGCCTCTCAATGGTGGGAATGGTTGAATTTAGCCGCCTCCCCCTCCCCCTCCCCCTCCCCCTCCCCTGGCCAACGAACCCCTTCCGGCCAGTGCTCCGTCTGATCAAGGTGGGCTCCCAAACCTCGCCCATTGCTCTCATCAGGCAGTCGAAGGCCTGAAAATCCTCCGTCACTTCGTGCTTGGAAAGAGACACCAGGCCCGGCAGTATATCCTTCTGAAAATCCTTCTTCGTCCGCCTCTTCCTTAAGTGACCTCTACCGGTCTTTGTCAGGAGAAGTGAAGAGACGCCTGTAGCATTGTCATCCTTTCGACTTTCCAGCTCTTGTGGCTGAGGCAAGTACTCAAATGTCTTCATTTCTTCGAGCTTTAGCGTCATGGACTCAAAGACATCCTCTTCATGAGTCGAAACTATGTTAGCAAACCAATGCAACAAATCGCAGGAACTTGGGACTAGCGGCTGTCTTAGGCCAAATGACAAGACCACGAGGTTCTCTGCTGCTGCCAAAGCGTCGGGAGCTTCACAAGAGGGCAATGGATCTTCCAACTCAATCTCATGCTTGATCTCTTCATCTTCAGTTGAAATCTCCAGGGTGTTCAAATCGATAATATTCTCTCTAACATTCTTTCCTGCAGCTGTGCCTGCCTCAGAGAGTACAGTTTTGACACCGTTACCAGATGAACAGATAGCAGTCTGCTGAAGTTCAGTACAAATAGGGAAACCGAGAATCTTTTTAGTACTAGCAACGTCTGAAGCTCGATCAATTTGCTTCTTTGAGAAGCTCAACTCCCCTTGAAAGTTTGTATCATCTTCTGTAGAACTATTTGGTAGCGACATACCAAACCCCGCATCATTTTGCAACTCGGGAAATTTCTGAGATGCACAACCTTCATACTTCTCATAAACTGAGCTGTCGCTGCTACTTTTAATTTGCGTCGAAGAACTAGAATCTGACCAGAGATCCTGACGAAATCCATTTTGGCTGGAAGACAACTCTATTCCACCTCTTGGGTATGACTTAAAGCTGCCATCAGTAGAGTTTTGAATGGATTGTTTACATTTCCTGCCCCGAGAAGTCTGCAGCTCTGATACAGGGAAGCAAGGGAGTGCCTGAACTGCAATTGGAATATGGGTTACAGCTCTTGGGGGCCTTCCCCGAATCGGAGCCACTGGTGATGCACAGCCCGTACCCTCCAACAAGGGAGTTACTGATAGTGGACCAGGTGCTTGAGAATTTGTGGGTGCTGTGTGGTTCAAGTCAACAAACGGTGATCCCTTCTGGTGATTGTAGGAAGAAACACAATGCTCTCTCTTAACTTTGAGCTCTGATGGTTCAGATAGCATTGGGGGCGTCGCGCTTGAGAGACCTAGGGTGATAGAATTCACTCTGTTCCCATTTCGGCCTGTTGAAAATGATAGCCAAGAAGAGGGTCAATATGGAGGCAACTAATATGCATGTTTCGATCAGGCAAAGGAAATGGAGATGATAATCGGCCTAAATGAACTACAAGCAGTCAAAAAGTTTGGTGCTCAGTAACGGTAAACATTCTACAACTCAGGACAGCAAGCATCAGACAAATATCTAGAGTACAAAGGTAGCGGATAAATTAGCTAATTCTATGAATGTTCGAGCATAGCTATGATGTTAATGTTCATTTTTTGGAGAGAAATGATGTTAATGTTCATGAATAGCAGATATATGGTTAACAAAAGTGATTCCACTTAAAAATATTTAACAAGATTAGGTAACTAATGCATGGTAGTTGTAAGAGAATGGTAGTCAGCGAGCAAT
Organism: Dracaena cambodiana; assembly: GCA_036321105.1. Classification (NCBI taxonomy): domain Eukaryota; kingdom Viridiplantae; phylum Streptophyta; class Magnoliopsida; order Asparagales; family Asparagaceae; genus Dracaena; species Dracaena cambodiana. Next base: position 34,193,796 of record JAYEPQ010000017.1, read on the forward strand.
GGCAATGGAGATGAGAATCGTCCAAACTGAATCATAAGCAATCAAAAAGTTTGATGTTCATGAAAGTTTAACATTTTATCACTCTTGGTATTGGTGCATTAAACCAACAAGCATCATACCAATATCTAAAGCATAAACAACGGACTGAATAGTTAATTTCACCAATATCTAAAGCATAAATCATCATGGCAATGTTCATGAATCTAAAGTACATAAATAGTTAAAAACCAACCGATTCCACTTATAAATATTGAACAAGATGCTCTTTGGTGGAACAAGTTCCTTGTTCTTAAGAGAATATTAGAGATGTGTGTCCATGTGCGCATGCATACATGCACTCTGTGCAGCATTTACAGACAAACGCTACACATGCAGAAACTTGTATCGTGCATCAAATTGCAGTCTTGCAGATTGACACCGTGCACATTGATTTATAGAATTTAGATGCCTATAATTAGATATAAAATACTGAAGATTAGTTATCAACTCTGTTGAGGCTTGCAAAGCAACTAGTTGAGACAAACTTCCCGTACTGTGAGCTTCTTTCTAAGTTTAGGCCAGGATATAAATATGCACGTCGTGTGAATTCATAATTTGATAAAAGTCAACCATAGTTTCTGCACACTTCCTAAAAGTTGTAGGATCCTTCCTTTCCTCTCTGCCACTCTCTGAACCATATATATCACAAGGAAATGGGGGAAGGAGAAGAAGAAAAAACTCTATTTGTTCAACGCTATTTCTGACTTGTACCTGATGACAGGACAAAATAAAAACATGCTAACTTACATAATACATGGAAATGGAAATAACCAAGAGATATTTGATACTACTCATTATTCAGTTACTATGTTCTCTTCTCCTAGTATTTGGTTACTACGTCTACTCGGTTACTATTTGATAGGAATGAGCGGAGAAAGATGATCCATGTGCTCAGCCCATCGTAATTCTCCTTTTGGTTCATGTAGCTTATTCCAAATACTTGTAATAAAAGACTTAATTGTTGTTATTGCTCCCATTTCTTTGGTGGAGTGGGGGGTTATCTAAGATGGAAAGCTAAACATAACTGTTACTCTTTCAAAATTTATAGTGTCCTCTTCAAAAAGCGAACTTCAGTACATGGTATAAGTGTAAGAAGTTGAGAGAGCTTTTGAGCAAAGCCAAAAGCACATTGCCTATGAAACATTGAAATCGCTTCTAATTTCTAAAACAGAGGGAAGCAAGTGTGAAAATCAAGTAGACGCTTCCTCAAAATAGCTCAAATGAATCTAGTGTCCTCTCCTAAAAGAAGATGAGAGGACTTCAGAGCAAAGCCAAAATCACATTCCCTACGAAACACTGAAATCGCTTCTATTTTCTAAAGCGGAGGGAAGCAAGTATGAAAATCAAGTGGATGCTCCTCAAAATAGCTCAACAAGAAAAGAATGGATCACGTTTTTTTTTTTTTTTCTTTTTCGAGCTAAAAAGGAAGGGATCATGTTATTTATGGGCAACCTAGATTCATTTTAATAGGCCGCTGGGACGGTGTTATTTGCTATGATACATTTCACTGCATCCAATCTAGTTCTGAAAAAAAGCACGACAATGATCAAGGTGAAGAATGTTTATCTAAATATGGACAATGTAAATACAACCATAAAATACATATTCAAATTTACATATAACTTAAAAAAACCTGCTTTCCGAAAATTTGATTTATATACAAGAAACCTGCAAAAAGGAAATGGTTTTATAACATCTTAAATGTTCTAGATAGATTACAATGGTTTAACTTCTGACTTAGTTTCATTTATTCTATTTATTCTTATTACCACCTATTTCCAATAACTTGATGTATGTCTACATAGGACATTGAATTATGGTACTTTGGGAAATTGATTGTGATTTAAAACAAAGAACTAAATTATACTACAACAAAATCTGCATGAAAATTTATAGAAAAAAGGAGGCACGTAGCTTGAGAGTTTTTCCCAAAAAACAATCTTTAAGTTTTCCATTTTTACCAGTGCCAAATTAATACTAAAGCAATGTTACAGGGATTAAAAATTATGTGTTATCGGAACAAATTAAGAACTGGACATTTCAATCCAATAATATAAGCAAAGTGGGTCTAGAAATCTTACCATTGTCGCAATAAAATGACGGCCATTCTTGTCTGCCTTTCCCCTTATCTGCATCAAAAAAGTTTGAACGAGCCCCTTCATCTCGGTTCATGTCTGTGAAAAAATCTCTAGACAGGAAGTTTTGGTTCGATCTTATTGGCAACTGACGGCCATGAACCTCTTCAGGATTGGTCCTTCCTGTGAGAAAATGATCGGAAGAGAAATTCGATTGTGTCTTGCTGCCTAAGCTCAGGATGGACTGACCATTTTGTTGAACTGAATCTGAATTCAAACTGACTTTACCATGACTGTCACTTGTTCCAAGAGTCAGCTTCACATCATTCTCATGCTCAATATCACATGTTTTGCCTGAATTATCTGTAACCCTACGTAACAGCTTGGATATTTGTTCATTCTCTCTTTGACAAGATTTTTCAGCGTCAATATATGCATCAACAGGAAGTTCAAGGTCAATGATTTGCTTAGGACGACCGTTCAGCTTGGGGTCTAACAATTCACCAGTCTGTAAAGAAACTCTGTTTTTTCTTGGAAGTTGACTAAACTGCATATAGTTTTCTTTCAGGAGGCCTAAGGAGGGTTTAATGTCTTCAGTGTCTGCAACATAATCCTTATCGAAATGGGGCATCTGCCAAGTCTTTCTGCCCGACGAAAACACATAAGATTGTGATATTGCACTTTGAACAGGGAGTTTGTATATCTCTTGAGTTTTAAGCTCATCCATCAAATCCTTTTGGGTTCTATAAAGCCGATGGAGTTCGTAGACCTGGAGTTTAATGAGACATCTTTTTTTAGTCTAGTAGCAAAATTGAACAATAATAGTCAAAGCTAATCAAGGAATCATAAGATTGCCAAGACAAATTGAAAGAAACAATTTTGAAGTATATAGAAAACTATATGACACTGAGAGTAACAAGTTTCTAAGAGGTTGCCTTGTCTGATTTGGATTTAAGCGTTGCCCTAAATCAAGAACCATGGGCTGAGTGACTACATGAATGTGTCAAGTGCAAATGCCCACCATATTTCATAGCATGCATGTGGACATGTCTATGTAAATTTATGTAAAAGCAATCTGCTTAACGAGCCAATCTATAGTTTGATAAAGAGCATAAGAACTACACTTGATGTTGTCTAAACTTGGCATCTTTTATGTAAAATAATCAACATTAAGGAAACTTTGGTATCATAAAAAGAATATCATGATATTTCGTTCGACTGGCCTATGATACAATTGACTTACTTGTGTTTAGAAAGCAACTGACTCTAAGGCTGTGTTTGGTTTGAAAGAAAATGGAAGAAAGGAAAGGAAAAAAAAAAAAAAAAACCGAGAGAAAAGAAAAGAAAAGAAGATGGAAAAATGGTTTATCTTTGATGTTTGATTAGTAAGAAAACGTTTTCTTTATTTTCTTTTAAATTTTCCCTCAAACCAAACAATAGAAAATATTTTCTTTGTAATTTTCTTTTCTTTTCCTTCATTTTCCCTCAAACCAAAAAAGCGCATCCAAATATTTCATATTGGAATTATGCATTTATACCTGTTTTCTAAAGGTAGCTTCATGTTCAAGAATTGTCCTCTTCAACATCTCTTTATCATATCCTGAATATTCTGGCCTCGACATGGAGCCATTGTATAGGTGCTCATTCAATGTCCTATCCTCGTAGTACGGAGACCAGCTTTCACACTGCACTTTAGTTCCCATTCCTGCAAAACTCCCAAAGAAAAGTTAGATGAATTTCTGTAGAATTATTCTGGTAAATGTATCCTGAAACCAATAACCAAGTAATTTCTAGGGATCAACCTCTACAGTTTTTAAGCATCGACTAAGAAATTCATAAGTGATGCTTGTAACAATCATTCTTCGAAATCATTATAGCAAGTAGAATCGCACAAGTCCATGTATGTGAAATAGGACGATTCGTGCTATAAGTTCCCCCTAAAAATGAACCTCAATATAAATTCCCCTTGAATGTCCCAGGAGATTGATTGAATATTTATAGACTCAAGTCACTTAACTACTGCATCATTCGTGACAATGCAAGGATGAGTGACTGGTACAAATCTAAACCTCAAAGAATACCTCATATAATAGAAGTTATTGGCGCTTTGGCAGTAAAATCAATGGCTATCAGAAAAATCAGACAGCATCAACAAACAATACCAATACCAATACCAATACCAAAAGAAGATATGTCTCCATTATCTGCACCAACTAACTCTAGACTCTTCAAAATTCTATGCCCCAACATTCATGGGCCTTGTCCGCTGACCACCTTCTGATTTTTGTTTCCCTAGAAGGCTTCATACTTAACTAAATCCAAATTCAGATTTCTTGCAAATGGCATAAAAACGAGTTATTTTTGTTTCCCATCACATCCCCCATAAGACACAAATCTATGCCATAGATATACAATCCTTACTTCTAACTGTGAAGCCTGTCATTATCATCAACATCCAAGTTTTTCCCCATGCAAATGGGATGATTGTGGAACACCTAATCAAAAGTGGAGAAATCATTGTTGGCTTATATGTTACTAACATTTCAGATTAATATGGGCAGGTTTGTTTAGTTAACAAAATATCTTACACAAAATTACTACTGTAATCATTCACAAGATTGTTTAAGTGATATATATTTCTATTAAAAATAAAGTTGGAGAATGAGAATTACGAAATTATTCAGTCTCTATATTTCCAGTTTTAAAATTAGAAGAAGACTGTTTACAGAAAACTATCAAATTATTCTTTTTTATCTAGTTTACTATCCTAAATAGAATAAAAAAGATTACTGGATTAAGAAAAACATGTACTCAGAATGTATGCAGAAGTTCTGATGAAGACAGATGACGATTGGAAGATGACAGGAAGAAGATTGGATGAAAATCGAGACTAGTGTTGGACACTATCTTCTTAAAATCGATTCGCCCTCCACTGTTTGCTTCTGGATTTCTTGGACGTCGATCTCCCAGAATACAACGATCGGTCTGCAGAGGGAAGGAAGCCGCAATCCCTCTGCTCTGGCGAATCTGATAAAGGTTATCTCTGGTTGATGTAATGCAGGACTGGACTATTGAACATAAGTTCTTCTGTAGACAGAAATTGAGGAACTTCTGTCTGCAGAAGAAGAAAGGAAACAGAAAAGAAAAGAAAAACGTATGTATTGAAACTCTGGACCCAGACCCTATTTATAGCTTTCAACAGTCACAACGGTTGGCCGTTTCAACAGTTGTGACCGTTTAACGACAACTGTTGACGGCAACCGGTGACTGGTGGATCGCCGACCGTTGGACTTCAACGACTCTTGACTGGCGGGGCGGGTGCAGGTCGAATCCATTCAAATCGGAACCCAATAGAGGCAACCCGAATCCAATAGCACCAAAAAATCAAAGGCTCCTCGCGAGGTTGCGTACGTGCGAAGTGCAAAGTGCGCCTCTAAAGCGCCCAATGCGACCTAAACGCCCATTCGCCCGCGCACACGGGCGTGCGGGCGGTGCGTAGCACCACCCGTGGTGCTCAAGGTTTTCCTCTTCTTACATAAGCAAAGTAAAGGAACAAGCTACCATATTTAAACCCACATCCTTACAATTCTCTATCCAATGTGGGACTATTTTTTCATTTTTTCTTTTTGTTCCTTTGCTATGTACTCAATTTTTGAAGCCAATTTCAATTCACTTAATTCATTTAATTTGAACTAGTGAATTGGCTCAATTTAAGCTTCAAATTAGTGAATGAATTCAACAATCATCTCGGAAGAACTCACCATATCATTATGACAGACAGTCAATATGACATCACTGTTCATGAGTTGATGCCAAATTACTAGACAAAGCAACTATAAATATAGGACTCTATATAAAAGCTAGCTAGCGATAGTGAAAAGCCACCTTGTTGGACACACAATCTGAGCATGCAACTAGGAAGCCTCTAAATTCCTTATATTATTCTAGACGGTAAAAGGAAGAACATGAATATTTTTTGATGAAGGGAGATTCATCCATGCATAGGTCAAGACTCAAGATATGAACTAGGAAAAAATAACCGCACTCTATGTAGAACCAATAGTTCAATAGAAAGCCAAGCTAAAACGAATAGAGTCTGGATAACTAAGGCACTCAATAATCAAAATAAAGAGCAATACTAGGTGCACATCCAAAGCAAAGCATGGCTCAATATAAATAATATTTTCATACCTTTCCTAAATGTATATCCTTAAAATTCAAAACTTAATAGGATCTGTTTGTGGAGAGAATTTGGTGAAGTCCAATCAAGTAGTTGGGTGAAGATTTATGGATCATTATGTTAAATAATGGTTACTCTAACTTTTCAAGCATTAATTTTTCTCTCATAAACCATTACTTAAAATATGTATTGCAATACCAAATGGTAAGGGAGAGATATAAAATATCAAGCTTGCCCGCTACCCGGCATCTAAAGCTACCTTGCCATGCCCCCTCTAAGTTTGCAATAAAAGCTAAGTCAGGTGAATTGATCAAATCGGCACTATTTCATGAAAGTGCCAATGTAACTACTTCACGAAATCTCTGTCAGTCATAACATTACATTGTTGGATTCTCCAATCAAACAAATATAGCTCAAGGATATCAAAAATTTCCACACACAACACAACAATCTCTCATGCCTCACTCAAGCAATATTCAATATTTCGATTCAAACTTGCAGAACTCTCCCAAAAAAATCCCAATATGACAATCCAAATGATAATCACCACAAGCCACCGAGATCAGATTCCTCTTTCATGGACAAGCAACACAAAATAACTTTAATAACAAATCATTTCCAACACATTCGTAACCCCACTTGCGCTGCATAGAATCAATCAGACAATTACAAAAACTTCAAGCATCTTGATCTCCAAACCTTACATTTCAATCTCAAACAATGATGCTAACCACATTTCGACTTCGCCATGAACACCATTACTTTACCAACCCAATCTATCACAGATCACGAACCCAAAATCGAAATCCCCACAAAAAACCAAATTCACACACCCAACATGCAAAGGACCCATCAAGTATCAATTACTAGCATAATAACAATAATAATAACATATGTTCACTCCAATCTTTTTTCTAACAACACCCAATAAGAGTAACTGCAAAATTAACAAGAAATCACCTCAAGAGAGTAAATTGGCATCAGCCCAGATGCAGCAGCAGCTTCTTCATGGAGAATCAAAGAGACCCAGATGAGAAAACTGCAAGGAAAGACAAAGGTTGAGTAAACAGGAAGAAATATTTGTTAATTGAATAAAAAAAAAAAATGGAGCAAAGGAAGTAATATCAAAAGGGTACCTTGGCTATGGCCATGGGAATGAGAAGGGCCTGTAGATTTCCATCAGATTGGGCCACAGAGAGAGAGAGAGAGAGAGAGAGAGAGAGGAGAAAATCTCTAACATGAACAAAATAACTGCTCTCTGCTAAGAAAAATGACTGGAAATTTTTGTCAACATCAAGTCTTTGAAGACTCTTTTTTTTTTTTTGGATTTTGTCAGAAAAACAATCTATAAAGATTTTTAAAATGGAGTTTTTTTTCTTTTTGTTTTTTTAATCTGCTTTGATTTTATTATTTTTTTTAAGATTTGGAGATTCTCACCTCCCACCAGCTTGCTTTGGGGTGTTTCTAAAGGAGCACACCAATTTTTCCTGTGCGCTGTTTTTTTGTCTTAAAGTGGGCTCACTAGGAAAAATGGTGTGCTCCTTTGGTAACTCCCTTGCTTTGTGGGGAGTTAGAGAAAAGGATTGATATATATATATATATATATATTTATTTATTTATTTTTAGTGCAAGGACAGGAATCAAATCTAAGACCAACTGACTTTTATATTTATATTTTTATTTAATTTTTATTACCATCAGCAACAAATTAATTAGTATATTTAAGATACATTTAATTTAGGGCCCCACAGGAAGAGGTCCAATGGGGGTGGGTCTGAGGTCATGAGAAAGGGGAATTCTATTTGAGCACACCACTTTGCTCAGTGACTTTCTCACTTGGGGATTGTTCTCTGGATGGTTTCGCATCATGTTCGGTAATTAATCTCTAAACAGGTTTAATATCATTTCGAGACTAATTTCGGATTAAAAAAAAAAAAGTACGGTCACAGGAGTTGTGGCTAACTGGTAATTTTTTACAATTTTCGAATAGAAACACTGAGCAAAGTGGTGTGCTCAATTAGAAATCCCCCTTGAGAAAAAGAGTCGGTCAGACGGGCATCAAGCATGTGGTTTATTTACAATATTAGGACAATTGAGGGGGCCATTTGCAACAGTTCAAGAATCTCAAGAATTAAGGAATACTTGCTCAAGGGGTTTCCCCAATTTTTTTTTTGTTCTTTATAATTTAATTAATTAATAATCAGCTATTATATTTCATGTACTATTGGAGGTGTATTACGATACCTGATTAAGATTTTTTTTGGCACTTATATCCCTATCATGGGTCTTCATGTGAAATTTTCTATAACGAGATATTAGTAATACATTTTATTCTTAATAGTACAATGGTAGTTTTTTTAATTAAACCAAGAGAAAAACACTTATCAACTGTCTTAATCTCCATAATCTATAAATATATCCTTAGTGGTTGTAGGAGATAAATATGAAATTTAGTATTTATGAGAGGGTTATATTTATGGTACAATGAGAACAGAAAAATATATTTGAGCACGCCAAAATGCTCAATAAGCCTCCCTTCCTAAATCGGGGATTAATCTCTGAACGATTTTCACAATGTTCGGGAATAACATCCGAACGGATTTAACATTATTTAGAGATTAATTCCGATCATAACAGAACACTCATTTACAAAAAGAATTGACAGATTTATAATTTTTTAGGAGTTTAAGAGGTGGGCCCATTGAGCAAATTGATGTGCTCAAATAGATTTTCCTGTCATCCTCTTTGAAGTAAGATCCTCTACAAAATCTTTTTTCATCTGGCCATGATTATTCAAGCTAGGAATGAGACCAGATTGACTTGTCATATTAAAAAATAAAAATTTTATTTTTCTAATTCAAAATTTTAAATTGGATGCGCTAAGGATTGATTCTAGATCTGTCCAAATTCTCATCCCAAATTCAAACCTAATTTTGCAATGTGAGATCTTATTTATTTTTTAAGGAGAATTATGCAATATGATATCATCATAATCTCCAATCACTTTCATATATTAATACATACTTTGCTTTCTTCTGCATAAAGAATCATTTATAATTGGTTTATTTTTTTTAAAAAATTGTTTTTTTTCCTCTCATGGACAGTCCATTCACATTGCAAGCATAGCATGTGAATTGAATAAACTTTACAAAGTTTTTTTATTGGCTGGTAAATCTTGCAATGAGAGATGTTTCTCGTGATATGTACAAAACACATGTATTATTAGCAAAAAAAAAAAAAAAAAAAAGATGTGGATCTTGGTGAGGAGAGAAGGGGATTTGTGATGGTTTGTTGGTGTTGGTTGCTTGATTGCAACCAATACATGGAAACTAATATTATTGACATAGATGAAGAGGCATCTATGCTTTTTTGCTTTTGGCTTATATGACAACAACAAGGATGATGACAAAGGACATGGAATTTCTAAGTAGTTGCATGATAATGCATTTGATTTGATTTGATATAATAATTGCAAAAATGAAGGTTGATAAATAGCTTTCTTTCCTTTTCTTTTCTTTTTTGCTTGGTAACTTTCCTTTTCTTTTCTTTTTTGCTTGGTAACACCATGTTTCTATCTTGAAAAATATAGGTTATTATGCTAGGCAACAATGTTAGGTCAGAGAAAAAGACCAGTAGGTTCAAAAAGCATATCGATCCATCTTGATTAGCTTATGATATTTCCAACTAGCGAGTAGGATGGAGAGGAGCAACTCTTTTATTTTGAACGCAAAGCGATGATGAATAAAACGAAGTTGCTACAATAACTTCAGCTGGAGTAGATTTATTATTGGTAGGAGTGAATAAAGTTATTTAAGAACTGAACTAATTAGTTGGTTTTTAATTTCGAACTTTGAAATCCAAAAACGAACCAAACAAACCGACTTATTCTAAAATTATATATTTACACAAAGATATATATACACACACGTGTGTGTACGTGTATAATAAACTCAATATCAATTGGATATCTTGAAGAGATATGTATATTGAAATGACTAAAATAAGTTTTATTCAAAAAGTTGGAATCAAATAGTCTAACTAAACAGTTTCCATTCCTAAGTGGTTCGGTTCAATTTTATCAAAATTGGCAAAAAGCGACCGATACTCACCCCTGTCAGAGGTGTCAGTTCAAACAATAACAGAAGATGAGTATGACCAGTAGTCAGGATTAGTACTCCATCACATTCAAGAGATTGCATTCGATATTTACCAACTATAATGTCTTCTACTTCCTTTCCCATACTTCTTTCTTCTTATCAATAACATGCATAAAACATGTTACATGCACAAATTTAGGTATATGAATGCAACTCTTTATGCAAACAATGGAGAAAATGAACCTTATTGCCATTTGGATGGAATAAATTCAACACGATAAGGGGAAATTCTAAATACGGACCTATTTTTACTTAGTGAGCACCACATACTATATTAAAGTGATTTACTGCATTGGGGAAAATGGTGCTGACTAAGTTAAATGTGGTGCGCTTTTAGAATTCCCCACAGTAAGGGCTATTTTCTAGAATCTTTTCTTAAGTTGTCCCTCCCCATCTCATTGAGCTCCTTATGGGCCAATACTACCACCACCTACCTCTCCCCAACAAGGCCCAAAACTTCCACCCAAAGTCCAACATTGGTTAGCCCAATAACACAAGGGCTGCAAGTGGGAATGACAATGAACACGTTTATGAATCAATTTTTTGTCATTTCTATACAAAATTTTGAATTAAAAAAATAAAATTTTAATTTTTAATTTAAAATTTTGTATAGAATGGATCAAAAGTTGGCCCATAGATGCATCCATTACCACCCCTAACTGTAAGCCACCACATTCCCATATCCAGCCCTAATATCATCATCCTACTGCTACTTTCCTTTTCCCATTAGGGAGAACAATGGACAGGTCCGAAGACCAAAACTTGGTTTGCTGTATTTAAAATTTTAAATTAAAATAATATTGTATTTGTATATTCTCATTCCTATCTATAGTACCTATCAAAGAATCTAAACTCTCCTATACTCACATGACATTCCTCTTTCCCAAAAGGTCACCATCCTATTCAAATTTCTTAATTCCGAATATTTTGAGGTAATATATATACATGTCTACTTAAGTCAGTATTTATCTGACATAGATATCCAAGAATATGTATATAAATCTGACCACCAATTTAGCTAAAAAAATTTCATCCATTCCAAAAAACTATCCCGATCATAAGGCTTTAGCGTTTCAGTGATAGTTTTAAATCTAAAATTATCAAGAAATTATATATATATATATATATATATATATATATATATATATATATATATATATATATATATATATATTGTTTTCTTACAAAACAATTGAAGACACAACTGTCTATGAATATTTTTGAATCCTTTAAAAAAAAAATTAATACTTATGATGGGAAAGAAAAAGATTAGAATGTGCATGCATTATTATTATTATTTAGATAGAATCTCAACAATGCTCAAGCAATTTTTTTTTTTATTTTTTTATTCACATATTAGGTAATCACCTCATGTTTTTTTTTTGTTACTTACCATCAATGATATTGTAGAGTTAATGAGAATTAAATCGGAATCGGAGCTCGAAGCCTCGTAGATGTCCGAGTTACATGTATAAAAAGATAGGGCTTGGAGGCGGTCGGATTCTCATTTCAGTAGTCATCACCATGCATAATACTGTGATCCCTATCCGAAGCACCAAGGAGCCTCTCTTCCTCTTCTTCAAGTCCTGCCGCCATTCGTCTCTAAAGACTACCTCATTCCCACTTTCACTCCCTCTGCGAGCTATTCCGCCTCCATAAACCACTATCATACTCGCAAAAACTTTTAGCACAGGCAACCTCTGTCAGAGTATGATCATTTCTGATTGAGCACTCTAACAGTCATCACCATCCTTAATGCTGTGATTGAGTTTTAATCCAATCATGGTATCAACATCCCTATCTGAAGCACCAATGAGCCTCTTTTCCACTCCGTCAAGTCCTGCCGCCACAAGCACTTTGCCTCTAACGATCACCTCATACCCACTTTTCACTCCCTTTACGAGCGATTTCACCTCCATAAACCACTTCCATACTCGCAAAAAATTTTAGTGCAGGCAACCTCTGTCAGAGTATGATCACTTCTGATTGATCACTCCAACAGTCATCACCATCGTTAACGTTGTGATTGAGTTTTAATCCAACCATGGTATCAACATTCCTATCCGAAACACCAAGGAGCCCCTTTTCCTCTATATCAAGTCCTATAGCCACAAGCACTTCGCCTCCAACGACCATCTCATACCCACCTTCACTCTCTTAACGAGCGATTCCACCTCCATAAACCACTTCCATACTCGCAAAAACTTTTGTGCAGGCAACCTCTGCCAGAGTATAATCACTTCTGATTGATCACTCCAACAGTCATCACCATCGTTAACGTTGTGATTGAGTTTTAATCCAACCATGGTGTCAACATCCCTATTCGAAACACCAATGAGCCCCTTTTCCTCTACATCAAGTCATATCGCCACAAAGCACTTTGCCTCTAACGACCACCTCACACCCACTTTCACTCTCTCTACGAACGATCCCACCTCCATAAACCACTTCCATACTCGTAAAAACTTTTAGTGTAGGCAGCCACTTCCGATTGATCTGGAGTCATATTTGTTGAATTCATTCACTAATTTGAACCTTAAATTGAGCCAATTCACTAGTTCAAATTAAATGAATTAAGTGAATTGAAATTGGCTTCAAAAGTTGAGTACATAGCAAAGGAACAAAAAGGGAAGATGAAAAGATAGTCCCATATGGGATAGGAAAATGTAAGGATGTGGGTTTAAATATGATAGCTTGCTCCTTTACTTTACTTATGTAAGAAGAGGGAAACCATAAGCACCACGGGTGGTGCTACGCATCGCCCGCACCTGCACGCGCACGCGCACGCGCGTGTGCGAGGGCGAATGGGCGTTTAGGGCGCATTGGGCGCTTTAGAGGCGCACTTTGCACTTCGCACGTACGCAACGTCGCGAGGAGCTCACGCAACGTCGCGAGGAGCTGAGGAGCCTTTGATTTTTGGTGCTATTGGATTCGGGTTGCCTCTATTGGGTTCAGAACTGAATGAATTCGACCTGCACCCGCCCCGTCAGTCAAGAGTCGTTGAAGTCCAACGGTCGGCGGTCCAACAGTCACCGGCCGCCGTCAACGGTTGCCGTTAAACGGTCACAACTGTTGAAACGGCCAACTGTTGCGACTGTTGAAATCTCAACCGTTGCGACTGTTGAAAACTTATAAATAGGGTATGGGTCAGTGTTTCAAGCAAGACGTTTTTTCTTTTCTCTTCTCTTTCTTCTTCTGCAGACAGAAGTTCCAGAATTTCTGTCTACAGAAGAACTCTGTTCATCAATTCAATAAGTTCAGTCCTGCATAACATAAACCAGAGAGAACCTCTATCAGATTCGCCAGAGCAGAGGGATTGAAGCTTCCTTCCCTCTGCAGATCGATCATTGTATCCTGGGAGATCGACGTCCAAGAAATCCAGAAGCAAGCAGTGGAGGACGAATCGATTTTAAGGAGATAGTGTCCAACACTAGTCTCGATCTTCATCCAATCTACTTCCTGTCATCTTCCAGTGGTCTTCCAGTCTTCCTGCAAGTATCTGAAACAGGTTTTTCATAATCCAGTTTCTTCTTTATTCACTTTAGGTTAAGTAAACTAGTTAAAAAAGAATAGTTTAATTATTTCTGTAAACAGTTTCATTCTGTGTTAGGTAATAAGATAACAGAATACTAAAACCTAATTACAGAATTAATTTCCTGCAAGATAACAGTAGTAATTCTGTGTAACTACAAATCTGTCATCTTGTGTTAATCTAAAACAATTCTGTATGCTTCAATCTGCAACCACAGAATTAGTAACCTCCACTTTACATTCATATATACGTAAAAATACCAACAATCTTAAAATCGATTATTGCATGTTTTAGATTAACTTTTTAAGAATACAGTTTAAACATTTTTAGTTTGAACCTACATTCTTAAAATCGAATTTCGTGCATGTTTTAGATTAACTTTTTAAGAATACAGTTTAAACTTTTTTATTTAGAACCTACATTCTTAAAACTGATTTTTTTTGAATTCTGTCATAATACCATCAATTAAGAATATTGTTATTAATTAGAACTCTGTTATAATAGTATTTAATCTTTAAACTGATATTTTGTTTTAGATTAAAATACTGTCATAATAGTAATCAATCACTAGTAATCTTAATTGCTTCTGGAAAAAGAATAGTTAATTTCTGTTTGTGATTTGAAGTGTTGAATTGTTTTTCAGTTTTATTAGAAAGTTAAAATTTATTACAAGACATTAAGATAGATAAATTTTAATATTTGTAGATGGCTACTACATCTGATATGTCCACTGTGATAACTCCTGTCATGGTTACTCCAACTGTGCTTTCAAGCCAGTACGAGAAACCAGAGAAATTCAGTGGCTCAGATTTTAAGAGATGGCAACAGAAAATGTCGTTCTATCTCACTACAATGAATCTGGCCAAGTACTTGAAGGAGACTGTGCCTACTCTTGTTGAAGATGATCAACAATCTGTGAAGGCGGTTGAAGCATGGAAACATGCGGACTTCTTGAGTAAGAACTATATCCTCAATGGTTTGGACAATATACTGTATAATGTATATAGTTCAGTTGCTACTGCTAAGGAACTCTGGGAGTCCTTAGACAAGAAATATAATACAGAAAATGCCGGCTCTAAGAAATATGTAGTCGGTAAGTTTCTGGATTATAAAATGGTTGATTCTAAAAATGTAATCAACCAAGTACAAGATCTTCAAGTGATCATTCATGAAATTCATGCTGAAAGTATGACTATTAGTGAATCTTTTCAAGTGGCTGCAATAATTGAAAAATTGCCACCATCTTGGAAAGAATTTAGATATTACCTAAAGTATAAACGAAAAGAAATGACACTTGAAGATCTAATTGTACGATTGAGGATTGAAGAAAATAACCGCCTTTCTGAAAAGAAAATTGGAAATCCATACAATGTTTCTAAAGCTAATGTTATGGAAAATTCCAATAAGTCTAATGACAGGAAGAGAAAGCACAATGGTGAAGACTCTAAGAGTTGTAACTCGAAGAGATTCAATGGCAAGTGCTACAACTGTGACAAGCCTGGACATTGTGCAAAGGACTGCCGTGTGCGAAAAGCACCAGATTCTTCGAAGAAGAAGAAGAAGCATTCTAATGCAAATTTGGCTGAAGAAGAAAATCTTTGTGCAAATATAGATTGTACATCTGTTGTCTCAGAGGTTAACCTAGTTGGTGGCAACTCTAAAGAATGGTGGGTGGACACTGGAGCCACTCGCCACATTCGTGCCAACAAGTGGATGTTCTCCACATATGATTCTGTGGAAGGAGAACTACTCTACATGGGTAACTCTGCAACCTCCAAGGTTGAAGGACGAGGCAACATTGTACTGAAGATGACTTCGGGGAAAGAACTTACTCTTACTGATGTACTTCATGTACAAGATGTCCTCAAGAATCTGGTCTCTGGTTCAGTTTTGAATAAGAAAGGCTTTAGGCTTGTGTTTGAGTCTGATAAATTTATACTCACAAAGAATGGTGTATATGTAGGTAAGGGGTATATGACCAATGGTCTGTTCAAAATAAATGTAATGACCATTGCCCCTAAGGTTATCAATAAAATTGATTCTTCTGTTTATATGACTGAGTCACCTTTTATTTGGCATGGTAGATTAGGACATGTTAATTATTATACTTTACAAAGATTAATAAATTTGAATATGTTGCCTAATTTCAATATAAACTTTGAAAATAAATGTGAAATATGTGTTGAATCAAAAATGACTAAGCTTCCATTTCACTCTATAGAACGTAGTACTGAACCTTTAGAATTAATTCATACAGATGTATGTGATTTAAAATCTATTCAAACTAGAGGTGGAAATAAATACTTTATTACGTTTATAGATGATTGTACTAGATATTGTTATGTATATCTACTTAGAACAAAAGATGAGGCAATTGAAATATTTATACAATACAAAAATGAAGTTGAGAATCAACTTAGCAAAAAGATAAAAATGTTAAGAAGTGATAGAGGTGGTGAATATGAGTCACCATTTGCACAAATATGTGCAGAACATGGTATTATACATCAAACAACTGCTCCTTACACTCCACAGCAAAATGGAATTGCTGAGCGTAAGAACAGAACCTTAAAAGAAATGATGAATGTCATGTTAATAAGTTCTGATTTACCCCAGAACATGTGGGGGGAAGCTCTGCTTTCTGCCAATTATATTCTCAACAAGATACCCCAAAAAAAACTTGAGAAAACACCTTATGAATTATGGACAGGTCGAGCACCTAGTTATAAATTCTTAAGAGTGTGGGGGTGTCTAGCTAAGGTTGCAATTCCTACTCCTAAAAGGACTAAAATTGGATCTAAAACTATTGATTGTATATTCATTGGATATGCGCATAATAGCAGTGCTTATCGTTTCTTTGTTTTTAACTCTGATCATCCAGAAATACATAAGTACTCTATTATTGAATCTAGGAATGCAGTATTTTTTGAAAATATGTTTCCTAGTAAAGAATATAATCAAAGTTCCTCTAAAAGGACTTGTGATGATATAATAAGAGAAACAGAGTCTGATTCTGGAAATAAAACCAATGAGGATGAATGTAGACGGAGCAAAAGGGCCAGGATTAATAAATCGTTTGGTCCTGATTTTCTAACATATATATTAGAAAAAGAACCTCAAACTTATAAAGAGGTTATGTCTACTCCTGAAGCTCCTTTTTGGAAAGAAGCTGTAAATAGTGAAATTGAATCAATTATTCAAAATCACACCTGGGAACTTGTGGATCTTCCTCCAGGAAGTAAACCATTAAGATATAAATGGATCTTTAAAAGAAAGATAAAACCTGATGGGTCTATAGATAAATACAAAGCTAGACTTGTAATAAAAGGCTATAGACAAAAGGAAGGTATTGACTATTTTGATACATATTCACCTGTAACAAGAATAACATCCATAAGATTAATAATTACTTTTGCTGCATTATATAATCTTGAACTTCATCAAATGGATGTAAAAACAGCATTTTTAAATGGTGAATTAGATGAAGAAATGTACATGGAACAACCTGAAGGGTTTGTAGTTCCAGGTAAAGAAAAGAAGGTGTGTAGACTTGTTAAGTCTCTTTATGGATTTAAATAAGCACCTAAACAATGGCATGAGAAGTTTGACCAAGTTATGTTGTCAAATGGATTTCGCTATAATGAATGCGATAAATGTGTATATGTAAAAGGGGATATGCACAACTATGTCATTGTATGTTTATATGTGGATGACATGATTATCACCGGTAGCACGGTGGCTCTAATTAAGGAAGTAAAAATCATGTTAACACGGAAATTTGATATGAATAACTTAGGTATTGAAGATATTATTCTTGGTGTTAAAATCTCCAAGACATCTGATGGATATATCTTATCCCAGTCACATTATATCGAGAAGATACTCGGAAAATTTGACAAGGGAATTACTGATATAGCTAAGACACCTATAGATATGAGTCTACATCTTACAAAGAATATAGGTGCTAGTATATCACAGTTAGAATATTCTCAGATCATTGGCAGTCTTATGTATTTAATGAACTGCACAAGACCTGATATTGCATACTCAGTAAGCAAACTGAGTAGGTTTACAAGTAATCCAGGGGAGAACCACTGGAAAGCAATAGTTAGAGTACTCAAATATTTGAGGTACACTACTAACTATGGGTTGCACTATACTAGATATCCAGCAGTGATTGAAGGATACACTGATGCTAACTGGATTACCGATTCAAAAGATATCAAATCCACAAGTGGATATATCTTTACTATTGGAGGAGCAGTCATCTCTTGGAAATCTTCTAAACAAACATGTATAGCCAGATCCACTATGGAATCTGAGTTTATAGCTTTAGATAAAGCTGGAGAAGAAGCAGAATGGCTTCGAAACTTTTTAGAAGATATTCCAATGTGGCCTAAACCTGTGTCAGCAATATGCATCCATTGCGATAATCAATCAGCAATTGGAAGGGCACAAAATGTATTATATAATGGAAAGTCACGACATATACGTCGTAGGCATGAAACTGTAAGACAGCTGCTTACAAACGGAATAATATCTCTTGATTATATAAAATCAAAAGATAATATTGCAGATCCATTAACTAAAGGCTTGACTAGAGATCAAGTATATAAGTTGTCGAGGGGAATGGGATTACAGCCTACTAAAGAGTAACTCCATAATGGCAACCCAACCTAGTTGACTGGAGATCCCAAGATCTAGGTTCAAAGGGACAACCGAATTGTGGGGGAATTCGAAAGAATCACTGAGGAAAATATTTCCTATCTCATTTCTATGGTAAAATAGTGATTACCTGCAATGTGTTAGGATAAACTAAGTTTTTAATGATCCTTATATCTTAAAAATCTAAGTGGAGTATGGCAGGATACTCTTGATAAGAGATCACCTATGTGAGTGAGAAGAGGCCGCTTCTATGAGAATGAGAAAGGCTAAGTTCTCTAAGAGCACTCACAGAATTACCAGGTTGTCCAAGGCCAAAATGAACACAACATAGAATCTGATAAAGTTGAAAGAAATCGTGTGAATATTATTGTCTTAGTTTACATCAAAAGCTGAACAGTTCAAAAACATCGTGTTCACTGGTTAGCAAGTAAACTCGATAATATTTCACTAGGGAAGGTTCAAAGCCAAAAGTCACCTCTCCCGATGCGGTAACTTTCTATTACACTCTCTGGTTATTTGCATTAGAGTCTAAGCCATTTCATTCATGTTGGGGATTGTTGAATTCATTCACTAATTTGAACCTTAAATTGAGCCAATTCACTAGTTCAAATTAAATGAATTAAGTGAATTGAAATTGGCTTCAAAAGTTGAGTACATAGCAAAGGAACAAAAAGGGAAGATGAAAAGATAGTCCCACATGGGATAGGAGAATGTAAGGATGTGGGTTTAAATATGATAACTTGCTCCTTTACTTTGCTTATGTAAGAAGAGGAAAACCATGAGCACCACGGGTGGTGCTACGCACCGCCCGCACGCGCACGTGCGTGTGCGAGGGCGAATGGGCATTTAGGGCGCTTTAGAGGCGCACTTGAGCCTTTGATTTTTGGTGCTATTGGATTCGGGTTGCCTCTATTGGGTTCAGAACTGAATGAATTCGACCTGCACCCGCCCCGTTAGTCAAGAGTCGTTGAAGTCCAACGGGCGGTCCAACAGTCACCGGCCGCCGTCAACGGTTGCCGTTAAACGGTCACAACTGTTGAAACGGCCAACTGTTGCGACTGTTGAAATCTCAACCGTTGCGACTGTTGAAAACCTATAAATAGGGTCTGGGTCAGTGTTTCAAACAAGACGTTTTTTCTTTTCTCTTCTCTTTCTTCTTCTGCAGACAGAAGTTCCAGAATTTCTGTCTACAGAAGAACTCTGTTCATCAATTCAATAAGTTCAGTCCTGCATAACATAAACCAGAGAGAACCTCTATCAGATTCGCCAGAGCAGAGGGATTGAAGCTTCCTTCCCTCTGCAGATCGATCGTTGTATCCTGGGAGATTGACGTCCAAGAAATCCAGAAGCAAGCAGTGGAGGACGAATCGATTTTAAGGAGATAGTGTCCAACACTAGTCTCGATCTTCATCCAATCTACTTCCTGTCATCTTCCAGTGGTCTTCCAGTCTTCCTGCAAGTATCTGAAACAGGTTTTTCATAATCCAGTTTCTTCTTTATTCACTTTAGGTTAAGTAAACTAGTTAAAGAAGAATAGTTTAATTATTTTTGTAAACAGTTTCAGTCTGTGTTAGGTAATAAGATAACAGAATACTAAAACCTAATTACAGAATTAATTTCCTGCAAGATAACAGTAGTAATTCTGTGTAACTACAAATCTGTCATCTTGTGTTAATCTAAAATAATTCTGTATGCTTCAATCTGCAACCACAGAATTAGTAACCTCCACTTTACATTCATATATACGTAAAAATACCAACAATATTAATGGTGGCCGTTGTCTGGTGTTCTCTTTTGGTTCGAAATTTGTCAGAATTTTCTAAACACTATTATCTCCTATCATTTGTTAGTTTCTGATTAGGGCAATTGATACAATGATAATAATGATTATTAACTAGTTAAAACATGTAAGAAATCTGCACGACGCATATAAATGATAATTAATCATAATAAAATAGTTAAAATAAGTAAGAAACCCGCGCAAAGATTATAAATATACCAAAAGAAAAATCAATGGCCGTGATCACATCACTAAAGACTCCTCATATCTTCATCATCATCAAATCATCATTTTCCCAATTCCTTCTCTCTCTCTCTCTCTCTCTCTCATCCCCCATCAATTCTCTCTCTCTCTCTCTCTCTCTCTCCACCTCTCTCTCTCTGCTTACAATCACATTCCATCCCATTCGAATACAATCGCCTTTCGATCCTCGTCTTCTTTTTTTGCCTAGGGTTTTTGTTGGCTCTTGATATCTTCTCCCTCTCTCTCCTAGGGTTTCTGGTGTCGATCGTGCGGGCATTGGAGGGATTGGCCCATCCGCTGCGGCTAGGGTTTGGATCTGTCTGCGATTGGTCAGGTTTGGGAATTTATTTTCTTGAGGATGGGAATTTATCATGAGAAGAGAAGCTTCAGAGAATTTGTAAATTTGCACCATTTTTGATAGGGTTTGGTTGGATTTAGTATTGGGTTAGGGAGCTTCTTGGTTGAATTTCTTGGAGGTGAGGTCACGGCGTTGGTTAAAGGTTTAATTTTCGGTAGCCTTTATGGGCGATCATGAAGGCTGGGGGCAGCCAAGTGGCCTACTGCCCAATGGCCTTTTGCCCGATGAAGTCGGCAGCGTGACCCGTGTCCTAGATGCCGAGAGATGGGCCGTGGCCGAGGAGAGGACAGCGGAGTTGATTGCTTGCATTCAGCCCAACCAGCCGTCGGAGGAGCGGAGGAATGCTGTGGCGAACTATGTTCAGCGGCTCATCACGAAATGCTTCTCTTGTCAGGTGTACTTTGATTTCGTTGTTTGAGGTTTCTGGCATCTAAATCCTTTTCGTGCTTAAAGAAAGAATGATGTTGTTTAGTACTAGCTTTTAAAGAACCTTCCAATATGTTTGACTTGTGTTTCCCATATAGCGACATCATACCCTGCCAAAATCATAGTGGTTGTCATGCAAATTAGAGGAAATTCGAAGAGCGGAAAAATGGGTGATGATGGACCTTGGCTAAACTGAGCCTATAGATATTGAGGCTTTAGGGCAAGGTGGAAGACGTGACTGTTAATTCCGCTAAAATGTTGTCGTTATTTGTATGGCATCTTCCTGTCTAGTTACAATCTGTCTAGCACCACAAACCAAATTTAAAATAATGTTTTGTATTAACAGAGTTTTCTTTTTTCCTTTAACATCGACCCAAAGGTTCACGTACCTAAAACCGGAGTTCTCCTTATGCTAACTATTATAGAAGAAATCAACTTTCAATGGCAGATTGTGGCTCTGATAGTTAGTACTATACTACTACTGACACATGTGCATTCCTCTTTTGGTGAGATGATGTTATTTGGGTATCTGTTGTGGTGATGAGGTTCTACTTAGTATGACATTATAAGATGCATAATGCAATATCTTAGATAACACTTAGATATATGTTTGTGGAATATCGGAGAATAAAGTGGTGAATAGGGGAATTTGTCAAATAGTGGGGACCAAATCCTGAAGAAAGCTCAAAAGCATTGTTTGCTGAGTGACGTCTTTTCTTTTGTCACTAGTATACTCAATAAACAACAACTGAATTATGCAATCTTTTGATGCCATAAAAAATGAGAGCTTTTTTTTTGCTGACGTGTTATTATTTTTATCGTATATAGTTGGAATTTCCTGATGATGGATAAAAGGAGCAAGTATTGAGTTTCCTACTTTAGACAATTACACAATTGTAGTTTCTTATGGTTAATTGTGGGTTACTATGTGTAGTGCGATTGAAAAAAAATGACACGAAAAGATTGCTATTTAATATTGTCTAGATCTGAAATTTATTGGAAGCAAGTCTAGTATTTGTAGGTCTTGTAGGTAATATATAGAACCTATTATCTCTCTTGAACTTTCTTGTCGTATGATGACAACCATCTAATAATTTTGGGCCTTTGTCTTATTTATGTGGAAATAATGGATCTCTTCTTAGCCTAGTCAATTATGTGCTAAATATTATTAGTATTAATTTCAATTGGCCAGGTAGGTTAAAGACTGAGTTTGATAAATGAGAATCGTGACGTCTCCTCCATCTTTGCTCTTCAGGAAATGATCATTTTTGTAGAAAGTTTAAAAAGTTAAGAAACTTTTAAATAGGAGAACTAGAGGACAATAACGAATAGAAACATTTTAATTTAGTGGAGTTAAGTAGTTGCCGCATTACCTAGAGAGGGAAGACATGCAAAGTTTTTGGACTACACTAGATGTAAACAAAGTGCTTTTTATTACCTAATCCTGAACGAATGCGATAATATTGTATTAACATATATCTGGACTTGCGTAGTATGGTATATGACATGCCACTATGAGCTAACATCAAAATGCCCGAGGGTAGGATTAGCAAATGTGGTCATGCCATCCTGTAAAGCTGAAGGCATGAACTATTTCAACCTCCGAGGTGGTTTAGCTTTATCCTTATGGTTATGTTTTGAAGGCTGAACCATTTCAATTTGGTATCTGAGACATTATTGGGAAGCTTATCCAAGTTGAAATAGTGATATGTTTAAATGATAGGGAGTCTGTTCATACCCTTTGGGATGGTAATTTTTAAGGCAACTTTCTTGCTTTTTTCAATGCATCGAACAGTGTGCTCGTCCTGACCCAAACACATACACAAACAACCGCCAGCCACCATATACATGTTAATGAGGTTGGTCAAAATATGGGTAACGTTAATAGTTTCGGTTTGTGTGTTCTAGGTGTACCTATGGAAACCAAAAAGCAAATTTTTCTCAGCTAATGTCATTTTCTTTTTCATCGCTACTTTTGAGCTTAAATGCTGCTAACTTTGAGAGCGCTAGCGGAGGTAGATTTTCGCGTCACAGAAGTTTGAAGCAGATTCGGATAGGGATGACTGAACTGACAAGAACAAGTGTCTGGTGGTTTCCTTATTTTTAATTGTCATCCATGTGGGGGTAACAACCATTTATCAATGTAGACATTTGATACTACCTGCAAATGTGGGGAACTTTCTGTTTTGTTATTATTTTCACTAAACTTTTACTTTTTGGTACTAAAGTTAGTTATGCGAAAACCAAATAAAAAGCTGTTTCAGATTTGTGTTATGCACAAAATTTGTAGTTGGTTTTACTTGTTTCATGGTGACAGATATTTCTTACAGATTGTTCTACTATTTTGATTATAACAGATATTTCTAACAGAGTGTTCCGATATTTTATAACTTCCGTTGCAGTTTCAGGTTTTCTCCAATATTTTGACTATAACTTCCATTATGGATTCAGGTTTTCACTTTTGGGTCTGTACCACTGAAGACATACTTGCCTGATGGGGACATTGACTTGACTGCATTCAGTAATAATGAAAACTTGAAGGATTCTTGGGCCGGTGAGGTCCGTGATGTACTAGAGAATGAAGAAAAGAGTGAGAATGCTGAATTTCGAGTGAAAGAAGTTCAGTACATTCAAGCTGAAGTAAGCTCCTTTTAACTTGATAAATTTTAGAAATGTATGTCTTGACTTCATCTGTTTTCTCTGTATGCGTGTTTGCATGCACTACTTGTTGGTTTGTCTGAAATTAACTCATTCGATAACAGAAATTGTTTGATAACCTTTCTAATTATATATTCACTGCTATCTGGAATCTTGTCTGCATTGCAAATTGCCTGCATGTTTCAGTTACTCTGTAATCCTTTTTTAGGTAGATGACTGCATGATTCATTCAATTTTCAAGTTCATCTCGGTGTTTGGGCAGAATATCAATGGTCTTTGGCCCACAATTTGGTTTTATACATGATACACAATTGTCATATATAAATTTTCCCCCTATGTTTTGTTTGTGGATTTTCTTGTTCTTCTTCTGTTTTCGTGTGATGTGGAAAGAGAGTAGCTGGAGTCAGTAATCTACGTTCTTCCTCTATTTAACTAGTTGTCCACTGCTGGACAAATTCTTACACGAGAACCAAAGAGAGAGAATAATCTTTCTGAGTGTTATCATAAATCAGCCCGGCATAGATATAGCATGGAGTTCTTTCTTGATCCTTGTTTTTTCCTTATGATATGTACTTTTCATTTATTTTTGCTACCTTGTCGTGCCATCTTCCTGTAAGCTATACTGATTTATTTAGTTAGCTTTTAAGTCTCTGGAAATGAGCTGATGTAAAGTTCAGGGATCTAAGTGAGTGACCATACAAATTAGGAAGAGAATTTTCTGAAGTACCTGTAAGGTCCTGATGAGTAAAATGAAATGTTGATTTAGTTCTTCTGCTTAAGGAGTCCTTCCCCCACCCTGGCCTTTCCAATTGCTAATCTTAAACCTTTTGTTTTTTGTTTGTTTTTTGGTCCTTGTCATCATATGATACAGGAGCTCATTCCTACTTGCTTATTTGTTTATGCAATTCAAGTGAAAAACCGACTTGAATCTTGGTGTTCATCATGATAGTAGAGGCTTCCTGATGCAGGATGGAAGGGGATTTAGGTTTTTGTGGTGGGGATTTAGGATAAATTAGAGTTTGATACAAAAGACAAAAGATTTGGGCCATACCTTCAGGCTAATAATGCACCTAGTCGTACACGAATTGCTTGAGAAAAGATTTGATATTAGATTAGCAATCACATGCTATAAACTAGGATTTTGGAGATCAAATTTAATTTAATCATTATAAAACATGTTTACCAAGGCAATATATTGAAAAACTACGAGCACCACATGCACATAAGATAAAATCAAATAAAAATTCCTGATTAAATCTAAAACTAAAATTTTGATAAACCTAATAAAAATTTGGCATTTGGTTTGGAAACATTCACCATTTGTCACGCCCCGCTCCCGATATACGATATATGAGCACGTGTAGCAGGTAACGGCAACATATTCAGTTTGAATATGTTAAAGTCTCAATAAATTTGCCACAATAATACTCAGTAATTACGATAGAAAAAATTCAACAAAAATTTGACTTTTCATTTATTGGAACGAAGTTTAGATACAACGGAAACAAAATATAATAAAATTAAAAAAAAGTAGAGAATCTCTAATCCATTATTGGGTTTTAACCTGATCTTCACAGTACACCAGATCTTGCGTCCGCTTTGGCGTGTCCATTGGTAAGTCTAGGCATGCACACCCAGGTCGTTAGATTGCGACCAAAATAAAATACGCGGAAAGAATATGAAATATAGCGGTTATTTCCAAACATAATAACAACACAAGTTTTAGAAAATGTGGAATGAGATGTCTATAATAATGATGTCAATTAATTTAGGTTATCTTAATATCATTTTAGTAAAGTAAACTTTACAATAGAGATATTTTTGTCTAGAATGTCATGTAATTGGAAAAAGCTAACTGATGAGATACCACTGTTTCGATTATTTCCTGTACAGACCCACAGGAAATGGTTACAGGATTGTCCGGTGCTGAATCGGAGTTGCCGTCAGGCGAACATAAATTATAGTCAGGTATGATCCAGCAAATCATCACGCATCTATGGTGTGCGAAATATTCAGTTGTACAACTTAACAAGTTTACAGCCGAAACAAAATATATTTCCATCATTTTTTCTCTCCCAACTTAGTGTCATTTAGGTATAGTACAGTATATTGATTATATCAGGTACAATATTTCAATTGGATTTTTTCTTAATTTGTTAACAACATGATTTATAAAGTCCGTTTAGTTTATACTTTATTCAATAAGTCACATTTGGTTATATCGAGAATTTACTGATTTGAAATATCATAGAAATATTGGCCAGGTAAGTGCATGGATGTTGCGAGGTTTTCTGTGTGACGCACGTTTCTTAATTAGAGAACCAGCATACAAGACAATTTTTCTAGACACCAATACAAAATAATATCACAAACAGTATTTTTCCACAATTATAACTTTTATGTGATTTATCAAATATTGTATATATGATATTCTAAAATCTAACTATACTATGTAATTTAAATTTAATGACAATTAATAATAGATTTTTGATGACAAGAAATATAATAAGTAATCGATAAATTCTTACAAAATAACAAATCAATTTACACAAAATAAATAACATGATTGAAACAACATGTATATAAAATAGCATGATTATTGAGTCTAAAAATGAACTCACCTGGATTTTGTTTCCCGATGTCGCTCAATGGAGTAATCTACATATTACAAATATTCTAAGAATATTAAAAACAGATTAATATGAATTTAGATGATTTTTAGGGATTTTTCTAATATTTGTAACATACTCAAAATTGATTTTAGTATTAAGCGGGTCCGAAATTAGAAAATAAGTTTGGCTCCATTTTATTGGGCTTATAAGATGATGGATGTTCTTTTTAGGTTATTAGGATTATTGAGTAGTAAAAGAGCTAACCTAAAATTTATTAAAATAATTTAATTCAAGAAGAAAAAGAAAGATAATCTTACCTTTTCGTTAAAATGTGAGAAGTCAAAAATGTGAAGAAAAGGAAGAAGATGCTCTTTATCGGCGAAGTAGTGGCGGCTCCGATGGTGTTTCCTATAGTGGTTCCGGCGACTCTGAAGGTGGCTTCGGCATGATGAGAGGAAGAGAGAAATTTTAGAGATTGAGTTTATAAAAGAGGTTATGGTTGTGAAGGGTTTTGGGAGTTATAGAATTTAAAAGGTTTGAAGTATTATGGAATGTTAAGAGTTTGAGGGGTTATGGAATTTGAAAGGTTTTAGATTAATTTGGAGGGTTTCGAATATAAAAGGTTTTAGTTTAATTAGAGAGTTTAATTTTGAGAATTAAATATGGGAGTTTTATTATTGAAATAATGGAGAAGATGAAGAGTTTGGAGGTTGGAGAAGATGAAAGGTTTAGGAGGTTAAAGAAAATGAAAAGTGTAAGAGTTAAAAAAAAATGAAATATTATATTTATTATTTGTTTATTCTTTTATTTATTTATAGCTATAAAAGATAAAGGGTTATTACAATCTATCCCCTTAAAAAAAATAATTTCATCCTCGAAATTAAATAAGGTAAAGTAGAAAAATATTGTCTATCTTTTTTTGAACTCATATTAAAAATTTTCTTTTTTTACTCATGATCAATATGCCACTTTGTCTTCTTTTTTTTAAGGATGACTGCTCAACAGTCTCGTTAATTAAGCTTGAGGTTGATCTACGGAATAGGCAAATCATTTTTTTTAGAAAAAAATGGAAATAAATGAAGAGATATGGAATATATAATTATAAAATAAAGGGTAAATATTTAATCCATATTTAGGATGTAATTTATTTTAGACACTGAAAAATTTGGATATGGATTTAAAATAGGTGAGTCATCAATTAGGATAAATAAGAGATGCTGAAATAGTCAATAGATTGAGACATTAAAAATTTCAAAGAAAATTATTATATAAATGTGGCAAAATTTTATATCAGGATCCAAATTAATTCAAGTCACGTGAACTGATTTGAGAAACCTGGGCTCTGATACCACTAAAATACCTGTCACGTCCCGCTTCCGATATACGATATACGATATACGAGCACGTGTAGCAGGTACTGGCAACATATTCAGTTTGAATATGCTAAAATCTTAATAAATTTGCCACAATAATACTCAGTAATTACGATAGAAAAATTCAATAAAAGTTTGACTTTTCATTTATTGGAACAAAGTTTTGATACAACGGAAACAAAATATAATAAAATTAAAAAAA
The DNA here is from genome assembly GCA_036321105.1 of Dracaena cambodiana. Lineage (NCBI taxonomy): Eukaryota > Viridiplantae > Streptophyta > Magnoliopsida > Asparagales > Asparagaceae > Dracaena > Dracaena cambodiana. Next base: position 34,222,096 of record JAYEPQ010000017.1, read on the forward strand.
ACGAAGCAGAGAATCTCTAATCCATTATTGGATTTCAATCTGATCTTTACAGTACACCAGATCTTGCGTCAACTTTGACGTGTCCATTGGTAAGTCTAGACATGCACACCCAGGTCGTTAGATTGCGACCAAAATAAAATACGCGGAAAAAATATGAAATATAGCGGTTATTTCCAAACATAATAACAACACAAGTTTTAGAAAATATGGAATGAGATGTCTGTAATAATGATGTCAATTAATTTAGGTTATCTTAATATCATTTTAGTGAAGTCAGCATTACAACAGAGGTATTTTTGTCTAGAATGTCATGTAATTGGAAAAAGCTAACTGATGAGATACCACTATTTTGATTGTTTCCTGTACAGCCCATAAAATAGTCACAGGATTGTCCGGTGCTGAATCGGACCTGCCGTTAGGCAAACAGGAATTATAGTCAGGTATGATCCAGCAAATCATCACGCACCCATGGTGTGCGAAATATTCAGTTGTACAACTTAACAAGTTTGCAGCCGAAACAGAGTATATTTTCATTATTTGGTTTCTCCCCCAACCCAATGTCATATAGGTATAGTATAGTATATTGATTATATCAGGTACAATATTTCAATTGGATTTTTTCTTAATTTGTTAACAATATGATTTATAAAGTCTGTTCAGTTTATACTTAATTCAATAAGTCACAATTGGTTATATCGAGAATTTACTGATTTGAAATATCATAGAAATAATGGCCAGGCAAGTGTATGGATGCTGGGAGTTTTTCCATGCGATGCACGTTTCTTAATTAGATAACCAATATACAAGACAATTTTTCTAGATACCAATACAAAATGATATTACAAACAATATTTTTCCTCAATTATAACTTTTATGTGATTTATCAAATATTGTATATATGATATTTCTAAAATCTAACTATATTATGTAATTTAAATTTAATGACAATTGACAATAGATTTTTGATGACAAGAAACATAATAAGTAATCGATAAATTCTTAAAAAATAACAAATCAATTTACACAAAATAAATAACATGATTGAAACAATATGTATATAAAATAACATGATTAGTGAGTCCAAAAATGAACTCACTTGGATTTTGTTTCCTGATGTCGCTCAATGGAGTAATCTACACATTAAAAATATTCTAAGAATATTAAAAACATATTAATATGAATTTAGATGATTTTTAGGGATTTTTCTAATATTTATAACATACTCAAAATTGATTTTAGTATTAAGCGGGTCTAAAATTAAGAAAATAGGTTTGGCTCTATTTTATTGGGCTTATAAGATGATAAATGTTTTTTTAGGTTATTAGGATTATTGAGTAGTAAAGAAGCTAACCTAAAATTTATTAAAATAATTTAATCCAAGAAGAAAAAGAAAGATAATCTTACCTTTTCTTTAAAATGCGAGAAGTCAAAAATGTGAAAAAAAAGGAAGAAGATGCTTTTCATCGGCGAAGTAGTGGCGGCTCCGATGGTGTCTCCTATAGTGGTTCCGGCGACTCCGAAGGTGGCTTCGGCGTGATGAGAGGAAGATAGAAATTTTAGAAAATGAGTGTAGATTGAATTTAGTAAAGAGGTTAGGTTTATATAGTGTTGGATTTAGGAGTTATAGAATGTGAAGAGTTTTGGGAGTTATAGAATTTAAAGTGTTTGAGATGTTATGAATTTCAAGAGTTTGAGGGGTTATGGAATTTGAAAGGTTTTAGATTAATTTGGAGGGTTTAGAATATGAAAGGTTTTAGTTTAATTAGAGAGTTTAATTTTGAGAATTAAAGATGAGAGTTTTATTATTGAAATAATGTCGAAGATAAAGAATTTGGAGGTTGGAGAAGATGAAAGGTTTAGGAGATTAAAGAAAATGAAAGGTGTAAGAGTTAAAGAAAAAAAAAATGAAATGTTATATTTATTATTTGTTTAGTCTTTTATTTATTTATAGCTATAAAAGATGAAGGGTTTTTACACCATTGGTGAATATATACACCATAATTCAAGCAACTTTTAAAACTTTTCACACATCAATAGTTTGATCTTGTCAAATGAAATGACCTCAACAGCAAAAACAAAATCTGAAAATGTGACTTAGTATTTGGTCGTGGTGTCGGTATTGTTAAACAGGTTTCACTGTTTTTTGCACCATGATAATGCCAATTTATTGTAAACGTGTTTGCTGTGATAAAAAGAATTGAAATGATTTATAAACATCAGACAATCCTATGTACAATGAGAATGTCACAATTAGTAAAGATGGTAAAATTAACATAACTTTTGTTGCTGAATGTCTCCAGATATGTCATTAAAGACTCTGCAATTTCTATAAGTTGCAAGAAAGTTTTTTCTAGTAATAACGTTGTAATGACCTTCATTTTTTATAGGTATAAATAATTCAATAAAAAAGTAAATAATAAAATAATAAATACGACCTTTCACTTTTCATAACGTCCAAACCTTTAATCTTCTATAATTCCTACTTTTCATCTTCTCCAACTCCAAACTTGTCATCTTCTCTATTAATTCAACAATAAAACTCCTATTTTTAATTCTAAAATTAAAATATCTAAATTAAATTAAGACCTTTCATATTCTAAACTCCCAATTCTAATCCTATATAAAGTTCTAAATCAAAACATATTTTACTCATTCTTAAATATCATTCTCTAAAATTATCTCTTCCTCTTACCTTGCCGGAGCCACCATTGAAGCCGCCGAAGGAGCCACCATTGGAGTCATCACTTTGCACGAGATGAACGCATTTCTCCTCATCTTTTCACATCTTGAATTCCCACCGTTTTGTCAAAATGTTAGTAATAAACTCTTTTTTTTCTTATTGGGTTAAACTATTGGGTCTTAGGACTAGTTGATCCATTATCTAATAATTCTAATGACTTAAGAATATTATTCATCATTTTATAAACCCAATAATATAGAACCAAACTTATTTCCTAATTTCAGACCCATTAAGATTAATTAACTTTGAAATTAATTTTTAGTGTATTATAAATATTAGATTTTTTTTTTAAAAAAATCATCTAAATTCATATTAATCTATTTTTAATATTCTTAGAGTATTTTTAATGTGTAGATTGGTCTATTGATTGATATCGGGAAACGAAATCTAGGTGAGTTCTTTTGGTCTCACTAAAAATACTAGTTTTTTTATATTATTCCAATTATATCATCTAATTTGTAGATAATGAAATTGTTATTACAAGTATTACTTCTTTATATTGTTAGAAATTAATTTGTAGAAGAGAAATTTGTTACTACAAGTGCAATTATTGACATTCCTGTTATTTCTTTATGCTGTTAGAAATCAAATGAATACTTGTTAAATTACATAATATATTTAGGTTTTTAATAAATCATGAAAATGCTATAATCGTGGAAAAATACTGCTTGCGATATTATTTTGTATTGGTGTCTAGAAAAGATATCTTGTATACTGGTTCTCTAATTAAGGAGCGTGCACTGCACGGTAAACTTTGGTTCTCTAATTAAGAAATGTGCATCGCATGAAAAACTTTCCAGCATTCAGACACTTATTTGGCCGATATCTTTATGATCTCTCAAATCAGTAACTCTTGGATATAGCTAATTGTGATTTATTGAATAAAGTATAACTTGAGCAGACTCTATAAATCATGTTAGCAAATTAAGAAAGATCTAATTGAAATATTGTACATGATATAATCAATATACAAGTTATGAAAACCAGAATTTAGATCTTCATAGACTATACCTAAATAATACTGAGTTGGGGGAGAAACTGAAGGATAAAATTATACTCTGTTTCGGCTGTAAACTTATTAAATTGTATAACTGAATTTTTCACACACTATGAGTGCATGATGATTTGCTGGACCATACCCGACTATAACTCCTGTTTGCCTGATGGTAAGTCTGACTCAGCACCGGACAATCCATGTAATCATTTCTTGGGTTTGTCCAGGAAACAATCGTAACAATGATATCTCATCAGTTAGCTTTTTTAATTACATGACATTCTAAGTAAAAATAGCTTGTTATAATTGTGACTGCACGAAAAGATATTTAGTTTAACCTATATAACTTGATATCATCGCTACTTATGAATTTAATATTTTCTAAGACTTGTATTATTATCATGTTTAGACATAATTGTTACATCATATACTTTTTTTTCTGTATTTATTGTATGGGTTGCTATCTGACGACCTGAATATACATGTTTAGAGACTGAGTTGAATTCTGTTGATTTTACTGCGGAAGACATGGAGTATTTTGCTGAAGTGACTGAACATTAGTAGTTATCAAGTACTTAGTTTGTATTAAATGTAGTCTTTTCATGTTTTTGAGCCAATCATTCCTTAATGGATGTTATTTTAAGTTATCCAATATCGTCATTCTGTTTTTTCTTTATGTAATAAACTTCATGGTTTAATGAATGTCAGTTTATTTATCTACGTGTATTTATTTTTTGTGACTGTGATATTATAATTGAGATTTTAGCATATTCAAATCAAATATGTTGTTAGTACGCTCTACACGTGCTCGTATACCGTATATCGGGAGCGGGGCTCTGTAAATTTGTTAAGTTGTATAACTGAATATTTCGCACACTATGGGTGCATGATAATTTGCTAGATCATAACTGACTATAACTCATGTTTGCTTGATGGCAGGCCGACTCAGCACCGGACAATTCATGCGACCATTTTCTGGGTCTGTATAGGAAACAATTGAAATAGTGGTATCCTATCAGTTAGTTTTTCCAATTATATGACATTCTAGACAAAAATATCTCTGTTATAAAGTTAACTTCACTAAAATGACATTAAAATAATCTAAATCAATTGATATTATTATTACAGACATCTCATTACATATTTTTTAAAACTTGTGTTATTATTATATTTGGATATAACCGCTATATTTCATATTCTTTCTACGTATTTTGTTTTGGTCGCAATTTGATGACTTGGGTGTGCATGTCCAAAATTACCGAAGGACGTATCGGAGAATGATGAAGGATCTGATACAATTTAAAGAGCAGATTGAAATGAAAGAGTTACCTTGTTCTCTTATTTAATTCATTGTATTATACTATTATTTCATTTGTATCTTCGTTCCCACCAATGAAAAGTCAATTTTTTATTATAACTTTTCTATTGTAATTATTGATTATTATTATTATAGCAAATTTATTGAGGTTTTAGCATATTCAAACCAAATATGTTGCCGGTACCTGTTACACGTGCTCGTATACTATATATCGGGAGCGGGGCATGGCATACGTTGACCTAACAAAACTTCTGGCTCTAACATATTAAGAACTTCTTTTGCAACATACTGGAAAATCTGATCATCAAATTTGTAGGGCTTTAACTCTCTACTTGTCAACATTTGCAGTTAACCAAATATTAGTATGACGACTCTTTGAGTCACTTATAACCATAATGTCAAAATTCTCCATACTCTGAACTCTTGAATGAAGGATATTGGTGATGGAATGTCCTTGTCCCTTACACTTAGAGCGTTGTTTTCCGACTTTAAAAGCATTTGGTCGATAATTTGAAAGAAAATGCAGAGCATACCGTATAAGAAGATGATATTGCAAGTGATCCCAATTTTGACAAAATTTATAAACCCCTATGCACTAATCAAGAACTTCTCTAACCAATTTAAATCGAGCATAAAGGTATTTTTCATCTGAAGTCAGGAAAAGATAACCCAAGTAATGTTCAAGGTGACTCTCGCAATCTTCATAACCATTACAAGTATTAAAACCATAGAAATTTAGGGTTGTATTATATAACATGCTCACTTTTTTAAATCTCCATTGTCGATGTATTGAGTTTATTGACTAAAATATGAATCCCATAAAGAGTTAACTATAAAGTCAAAAAAGGAAAATACCTTAGTTCCTCAAGGGTTTGAATTTGGCTCGAATCAGACTCGAATTGTTCTCCAGACATCAGTGAAATTTTAACGAAGCCATCAACAACTTCGATCTGGTTTGTTTCAGTTCTGGATCTAAATTCTTGTTCAGGTTTGTTTAGATCTGCAACTTCTCGAAGAAATATGAATCCAGTTGAAAGCGGGTGGAATTTGTTGATGGTCGGGTTGAAAATCTATGGGGTTTGTTCAAAGAAGAGTTTGTTCGAATTTGACATTGGACACAAATCCAATCGAAGGAACCCAAATTCAAATAGAAGTCGGGTCTCGTGGTAGGGAATTGTTGTTGGAGATGGGGTCAGGGACTCTTTGGAAAATGATCAGGAGGCGGGTGCTCTGGTGACTGGTCATTGGAGTCGCGAAGAAGGGGGAGGATTGTGGGAAGTCCAGTGGGCTCCAACGAAGTCGGGCAGTGGTGGGCAGACTGAAAAGGATGATCGGAGTTTATAAATGGTCGAAATTGATTGGAGATGAGATATGATCGAAATCAGTCTTTATTTAAACATGATTGATCAAACATTGTTATTAGCAATGCATGATCTTTGAAATGAAGCATACAATATGTCATAACCTAGTTACTTGAGAGTTTTTTTTTTTTTTTTTCAAGTTTGAAACTCTGTAGTTCTCTCATTACTTGCTGTCTCTTGTTTCCACCAATGTTTGTTGGGTGACTAATGGTTAGTAGTTTGACTTCTATTAGGCTGTTTTACTCCTGTGATTTTTTGTCTGTGTGGGAAATCTTTTCTTGATGGTTTTATTTCCTCATGTTATCTGTAATCTGAGCCTCTTCTGTTAAATTTGATTTTTTCCCCCTAGATTCTTAATGCCATGAATATGTGATGGCATTTGCTTGTTAGAAGACCTCAATTTCAATTCGTGTCTCATTTCATGTGGATGACACTGTGTTTACATGGCATTGTTCAGACTTCTGACTACTGGTCCTATTTCATTCTATTTACACTTTTGCAGGTAAAGATAATAAAATGTCTTGTAGAAAACATTGTTGTAGATATTTCTTTCAATCAGGTCGGTGGATTATGTACACTATGTTTTCTTGAGGAGGTGAGCTGTTGGTTCTTAAGATCATCTTTTGAAGTTCTGCAGAAATGAATTTTTCTTCTTTTTAATGCCTTTTCGAAAATAATCCTTTTCCTGCAGATTGACCACTTAATAAATCAAAATCATCTGTTCAAGCGGAGTATTATATTAATCAAGGCCTGGTGTTACTATGAGAGCCGCATTCTAGGTGCTCATCACGGGCTTATTTCTACATATGCACTGGAGACATTGGTTCTTTACATATTTCATGTTTTTAACAACTCTTTTGCTGGACCACTTGAGGTAAATTTTTCTAATGCATGCTCTGTCTTCTTCATCTTCATATGAGCTTTACAACTAATACAACAACAACAACAACTAAGCCTTTTATCCCAAGTACTTGGGGTGGGCTACATGAACCAAAAGAGAATCACACCGGATCGAGCTTTACAACTAATAATGGCGATTATTGTCGGTTACAGGTCTTATATCGTTTTCTGGAATTTTTCAGCAACTTTGACTGGGAGAACTTTTGCGTCAGTCTGTGGGGTCCAGTCCCTATTAGTTCACTCCCAGAGATGACAGGCAAGCATATATCATAGTTTATTTCTGCAACTTGAACAAAACCATGTGTTCTTACATCTTATCCCTTGAATATATGTACAGCGGAACCTCCCCGAAAGGATGGTGGTGAATTGTTGCTCAATAAGCTCTTTCTGGATGCCTGTAGTGCAGTATATGCAGTTTCCCCCGGCGGTCAAGAAAGCCAGAGTCAACCTTTTGTTTCAAAGCATTTTAATGTCATTGACCCTTTACGGACAAACAACAATCTCGGTCGCAGTGTGAGCAAAGGTATGTCACTGAAATATTATATGCAAACAGGAATAAGTTTGTTTCTAGTCATTTTTATATTGCTATAATTTATTTCTTACTCTGCAACATTATTTATTTCTATTGCTATTATTTATTTCTTACCTCAAAAATTGCATTCTTCTCTTTTACTATTCAATGCTGCAATAAATATTTATTATTTATTTGTTTCTGCTTGATCTTTTTCTGGGAGAAATGCATGTACCTTTCTAGTGTTCTTTCCTGTTAAAGCCATTCAGGAAAGTGGTGTTAACTATTCTTCTTTAATAAGCGGGGAATGTTTTTGGAAGAACTCACTTATTGGAATAACAACTTAAAATTTTTAACATTTAATGTTTTCATTTCTTAGTATCTGAATGTAGGTTTTTCTGATTTGTGTGTGCATACCTGCGACAGTTTTGATTATTGTGAAGATGTTTGTGTTTGTGTGTGCATGCATGCGCGCATGCGTCCAAGCACGCATCCGTGTGCAAGCGCTGCAAATAATTCCAATATTCAGTTTCTCTTATACATTCATTTCGTTGGATGTTTTCTGCCACATTTTATTCCTCTAGTGAGCAATAGTAAGTTTCTCTTCTCAGAAGTTCTCGTCTCCGCCCATCCACCAACGTGACCTAACCCCTTTTCCCCTGCAAAATAGTTGCATCAATTTTTTGATGTTTTGTAAGATTAAGTAATTTCAGATAGTTATATTGCTTGAAATTGTAGCTATACTAACTGGGGAAATGGGCATCGAAACTACCTAAAAATAATCCTTACTGACGACTGTTACTTTAAACCTCCTTGTATCAGTTTGCTACTACATTTTTGCTTTAACCCATATCTAGGATCATCTCTATTAATACTGTATATTTCAGGTTACGTGTTTATTCACATTGCTTACACTAAAGATTTGGTATAGCTAAACCTTGACCTTGACCTTAACCTGTAACTTTATAAATAGGCAGTTTTGTGCTTTCTTGTTGACGTCCAGGATCTTTGCTTTGGGAGAAGTTATTCATTCAGTTTAACTGTTAAGTAACATGACCTATAATTCTGGCTTGGACTAATTTCATTCAAATCTTCACAAAAAAAGGAGTCGAAGGAGAAGGAAGAAAGAATGAACCAAAAAAAATCCACCAGCTTCAGTATAAGAAGCTCCTCCTGATGCATGGCAACCCACTAAAATTATGGAGAAGTTTTAGAGGGACATAACCATCATGTGTCAAGCTAAGAAATAAACATTTATCCTTATTGCCTATAAGAAGTTGCTCATTTATGATAAATATCTTACTCTTAATTTAAATATTTAACCAAATTGGCATCACAGCAATACTGTATAAAAACATTTATCTTTATTGCCTACACTAAGCTGCTCATTCATGAAAATACCTTTTCTAATAATTTAAATTCTTATCAAATCAGAGTCAAAAGAATACTGTATGTTTTCATTGTTCAGTCTGCAAGAATATTTTTCTCATATTTATTCTATACTTTTCTAAACTTGATAGGCAACTTGGCTAGGAGTGTCAAAATTTAATATCTTAAAATGCAAAACTTAACCTCTTGAAAAGTCACTTGATACTTTGCCCTGTTCCACTTCTTATAGAGGACAAATCATTTGCTACTTTTATATTGTCAACCTTGAGAAAATCAGAATGGCAGAAAGAGCTGGTTTAGTATGTTCATATTCTTACTCATATTGATTAGATTTCTTTGTAGTATTTCTTCCCTACATCTGAATTGTGGGATTCTAAATTGGTGCAAAAGATCGACAAGTTATGTGAAGCAGCCTAATTAATCACTTCAATCGGCTTGCTAGATGAGAGGAAATCCTACATTTTTTTTTTATTTCCCGTCTCTTTGCTCCGTGCACAATTTGTGTTCCCTCTATGCCTTTCCTGTTTATATCCTCTTGGCTCTGGTATAATTGCACCACTGCACTATAGGAGCTTGTCGACCCAAATACAAACTTATTATTATGGGAATGTTAATTAATTAACTGGGTAACTGGTCTTTGGACCTGATTTTACATAAGTAGTAGGATTTTTTACTATTGGGCATACACAAGATCTATATATAGCCTTACACATGCAGAATATTGGTGCCCCAAACTGTATCTGGCGAAAACTGTAGTGGGCCCATTACTGCTTATATTTTGCACCTAGTTGCTGCTGATTGTCATATCCCTTTTTCTGTAGATCTCCAACTATATATGAAGTAAGTTTTAAAATCTTGGAATTGGTATCAGTATCTGCCAGTACCTGCCAATAGTTGATGGTATCAGAAATCAACAATATTAGATTTATCGTATTAGCAATATAGGAAATATTAGTAAAATATCGACAATATTGGCAATATAACCATATCGGTAAACTGTAAGGTCTATATCATATTAGATGCCAATTTCAATATGGTGTTCGTGATACTTATCGGTGTTGGCCGATATTCAAAACCTTGATATGAATGTCTTATTTATGTCATAGTTCAATTTAAATCTATTTGATGAAAGAAATATGTATTATAATTTTATAACTCTAATATATGCTATTTAATCACTTGAGGTAATTTCAAATCATGATGTAGGAGAACATTTTTGTTCTTAGAAGAGAAAAAAAAATATTATTTCTAGATATTATTAGGATAACATATAGTTTTGTGAGCTTCAGGTGCAGAAGTATAGTGTAATTGACTACATAGTTTTCTATAGTCAAATGGTAAATCTTTAAATAGAGTTATCTATCATGTATTGTTATGTGGATGTGCATATGTAGCATATTATATTGTATACTTTGGGGATGACTGGACATTGGGCAATTCATTAGCAGAATGGTTTCCTGTACATGAGAACACCTAAATGATTTTACTTTTATTTTATGATAACAGTTTTATTGAACATGGACCCTAAGGACAAATTAAGAGTGAAAGATCTCCTCTCTGAAGTCTTCCGTAATGGCATCAACAACCTAGTAAATTATGAGTTATTAGAATATTACTCTACATTTTTGCACTGGGTTTTTAGATGAATTGTCTGAAGACCACTTTGGTCTTGAAGTATCTGACCTAATTGGTAACTTAAGGTTAAGCTGTGTATTTGTCGGCACCTAATGCATGCCTAATTTTATCTAACCTTGTTTCCTTTACTGACAATCTTTCACTTACAAGTGGAATTTATTATGCACGAAGTATGTGAAGGGTGGTAACCAAAGTCTTAAAGAATTCATAAATTTCTTGTAAATTTACCTTGAGTTAATAAAGAACGTTAGTTTTGAACACCAAACATGAACTTTGAACTGATTAAAGTGCAAATGATAAATATTTAGACTTTATGTAAACAACTTAATGGTTTAGATCCATTATGAAATTAGACCTTCTTATTAGTATAAAAGCTATAAGAAAATGAGTGAAATGTAATTTAATATAGAAAACATTTTGCACGGAAATATTATGCTAAGTCGTTTTTCATTATTCGGGCATAAATCTCATTTTGTCAAAAATCTGTGCAAGTTTTTAATTGGCTTCAATTGAATGCTTTAAACTAACCTATTTCTCTAATCGAGTGGAACATGTCTATTGGAGCTTAGAGGAACTCTTTAATCATCAAAACTCATATATTGGGATTAGGTTTGAACGATACAACTCTTCAAAAGAGCGTCCCACGCAGCAACATATGCGAATGTGGTGTAAACAATATTCGAATTGGGCTAAACACCTTCCTTACGTGGATAATTTGCATTATCGGGCTATGCGGGTTATACACCTTATTGATCTGCATAATCACTTTTATGAGGTAGGTCTTATAGGTCCCTAACACCCAAAATCCGACCTAAATTTATAAAATCTAAAAATTTAGGGCTCCTTGGTTGCTTGCCCCGACTCTCTCTCTTGCCTTCCTTTTAATCTTAGCTGATGACAACACCGGCCCGACGACAGTCTTATGGCAGGCCTGCACCAAGCACACAGTATGCTTAGTTTTTTTTGGTTTTCCAGTTGTCTTTCTATGTTTTCCTTGTTTCCTTCTTCGGTGTTCGATTTCTTTTTTTCTTTTGTTTTTAAGTCAGCTTAATTTGTTCAATCCTTGTTACAACTGTTTAATTATAATAACACAGATGATAACTTTGTTTGACTTTGTTGTATATCTTATTGCAATCTTTCCAAGATTTCATCTTTTGATGTGGTCGTTGAAATTGGCTGGCTGATTTGTTGATTGGGTTTTGTTGGAAACCCATCAATTTTCTCACATTGCTTGAATTTATCAATTTTACTAAACCTGAAAGTAGAGTTACTTTGAAAAATACTTCACTGCCTATATTTGCAATTACTGTACATATCAATGATGTCATTGGTATTTTTTTTAAAGATTAATTTGATCAGAAAAGGGCTGGTTCTTTCTTCAGTTATGTACCAGTAATATTTCAAAATTTTATATTATTTCTTTTATCTTTTTGTTTAATTTCGTTGAAGGACTTACAAGTTGGAGTTGAATTATTCTTGTTACTGTAATTTTACTTGTCATATAAATTCAGGGTTGATGAATTTTCCAAGCTTTAGACATGAAAATTATTTGAAAGCCTCCGTAGCATTGAGCCATTTGAGCTAATAAATAATTTCAAAAATCATTGTGAGGAAAGAAGGCTGAATTAATTGAAACTTTTGAGGCAGTTGAAGCCACTAGTAGACTAGTAGTTTGCCATATTTTTTTAGTATTTTTTCTAGTTTTTGGGATCTTATAGCATTCAATATATGCATGTTTGTATTTTTATATTAACATTTTTAAGATTATATTTCTGCATAATTTTGCATTAATATGTTTAATCGCCGCATAATCCGCTTACATGTTATGAGGTCTTGGGCTGCCTGCATAATGAAATGTGTTTTAGAACGTTGAACAATATAGATTTCGAAGCCTCATGCACTTACCATCCATGCCCTGAAATAAAAAAATCTACCAATTAGTAGTTTACATTTAATATTACTTTCTTCATCACTCCATAGCAACAATATGCAATTAATTAGTCATTGCTACCTTATAGGAATATCTTGATTTATAAAACTTTTTCAGTACTGAAATACATATAATTTATACAAACATGACTTATAACAAGTGAAATCTTGCAAATCCATTATCTATGGTAGGATCAAAATTTTCTCACTGCATTCTTATACCTATAAAGCTATTCATCTTTGTCACCTTGTGATGGTTACTCAAGTCCTCTATTGGCATCTTCTAAGAAATAAGTTTTGACACCCTCAAATTACTCTAATAAAAAACAAAGAGGTGAAAAATGAATCTTTTTAGTTAAAAAATGCTCTCTATACTCAAACATCTCAGATATACTCGGTTACTAAATTCATCTGAAGCTATAGAGCTAACAAATTCTGTTATTTTAAGAACCATTGGTGTTGACACATTTAATAGAACAGTAACTTAATAAGGAACCATTCGAAAAATAACTTAATACGAAGTAAGGAACATAAAAGTTAAATATTAATGAAATATGACTTTTTAAAAGAAAATATATTAAAAGCAAAACTTCAGTTCTTTTGCGAAGGTTTGGAACCTTAACATGGTCAAGGTCTCTATTATGTCATCTCAAATTTCTTTGCACATTCCAATTTATTGTCTCCATCAGCTAATAGTACCTTCTAACAACAAAACAATCTCTCTTTAAATTCGCATTTTAAAGTCACTAATCATAGTGAAATTAATGATAAAATATATTAAATAGATATTTGTTGCACTCATATCTATTTAGTAGACTGTCACAGATGACAAATATCAAACTAGCAAACAACAATCTAACCTTTGGGGCTCAAAATATCACCTTTCTACAGTGACAGAAATTGATGAATCATATTCATAAAAAAAAATAATTAGCTTTTTCATTGGAAGATGAAGAAAGCTGGATATAAGTATCCCAATCAGTCAGGTTTTCATACGAAGATGAAATTTGGGTTCTAAAGATCCCGACAACAAACAGAAAATTATGAACCTTCCAAGAACTTATCAAATCAATTTTGAGAACCAGACCAAAAATCCCAAATCTTGCCAATACTTTGTAATCACTTCCCCCCATAAAAATAACAATCAAACAATCAAGTTGTCACTCTAGATGAGTGCTGGTTAGTGGTTCGAAGGGTCCTTTTGAATTAGGCTTTGAATTGGAGTTTGGCGAGAATGTATTCGGCGAGCTAGGTCTCAGGTTCAAGTTTGGGGAGGGAGAATGATTGAGATTTGTTTTAGTAGTCAAATTTCATAGGGTGGAATTTGGAAGAAGGCACTGTGAGAGGAATGTCCTAGCTAATGGATTGGTTTTTATTTGGGGGAAGAAAAGCACAAAAGCCAAATTGGAAGGAAAAAAACACAACTAGAGAGAATTTAACTCATGCATCAGTGGGGGTAATTAAACAATAAAGTTTTGAATGTTTCTGACATAATAAAAAGAATTAACGGATAGGATTTACTCTGGATAGAAACCACTTTTTGTTTGGTGCTTTCATAGTAATTAAGATCTTGTAATGCTCCCGAAAACACACCTATCTATTGATTCTTTAATTTAATTTTAACTAGGGATTGCTCCTTCAAAGAGACTACCTATGGTTACTTTTTTAGCTAATGATAATCCTTATAAACTATACTATCTCTTGTCACATATCCGATGGGAAACTATTCCTAGTTAGGGACGTTACATTCTCCTTCTTTTTAAGATCTTATGTCCTCATCAGAGGGAAATACTAATACTTCACTAGGCGATGAGGTTCTAGAGGTGATCCTCTTGGATTCTAGAGGTCTTCCAGATTCAAGAGGTGGCCCCCACCCCACCATATCCATTTGTCTTGTGGCGCTTTATTTCTTATAAAATTTAGGTTCCATATGACACTTAGTTGTACATATTTCTGGTTAGTGTTGGTTCTAATACCACATGTAACGTTTTCTGAAAACATGCCTAATTGTTAATCTTTAAAACTAACATTAACCACAGATTTTTCTCTTAAAGAGACTAGTTACAGTACTTTTTGAGTTCATGAGAATCACTATGTTTCATAAGCTCATGAGAATCATTATAAACTATACTGACTCTTGTCTCATATCTGATGTGGGACTATATTTAGCTAGCGCCATAACATATTTCATATTGAATGGTTCAGCTATCTGTGTGTAGAGACAGATGCAATATGTGGATATTACCACTTGTAGGATTAACTTGACCTTAACACTTCCATAGGAATATATTATCTTACCGAAGAGGTCCAACTTACCAAACACATTGGAATGTGATTCTTATGAATTCATTTCAGAGTATAGACATCCTGTTAATCAGCAAACCTTTCAAAACTCCACTAGCTCCTACCACAACACATGGGGAAATACCTTTATGCAACAGCCCCTTGTCAATTGATAATTTAGTTTATTTTTGTTGTCATTGTCTCCAATCTTATATCAATATCTGTACTAAAGGTCAAAAGAAGACAGGATATGGATTCATAATTTTAGGATTGAAAGTAAGACAAACAATTAATGGATAAAATAAAGAAGAACTAGCCAGAAGTTACCAGTGTCAACTGGGGCAATCGATGACCATTAGTTTCAGGCAAAATCAGGAGTTTCTAGCCTTTGTCAACCAAAAGAGGGTTGGCCATTAGGAAAAAGGTAATAAACAATATATGGATCACACTTTTATGCAACCAAAGGTCAACATCTTGCATTATTATAATAAGATTTCCTTCAGTTTAAAACTTATGGGATATTGGGGTGTTGATGCAACCCAGCATGTTAGACTATTTTATGTCAGTGTCAGCATTACCTGAATTTTGGAATTAGGTTAAATGTGCGTGCACATAACCACACACACATATATTACAGCGAATGTTTGAGAGGGTTTGGTACTTTTTAGCGGTCTTTTTGCTTAATTGTGCATATCCCATAAACACCTTTTCTTTTTGACTTTTACCAAGTGCAATAAAATTTATCATAAAACAAATAAAATTGAATGGAAGGACATGAATGGCATGGAGGTTGTTTGAATAATTTTTTGACTAAGGACCTAAAAGGACATGTCTAGTTAAGCCAGTATGTTTATATTGGTATTAGTAGTCTTAACTATGCACTCCATGCTGATAGTAGACAAACACATACATGTGTCAGAGCAACATCCCCCCAAAATATGCTCTGCTAAGGTCAGTGTAATTATGCGCAGCAGCAAACTTTTATTGCCTTACATATTATGATGTTAGACAGCAATGTGGTCTTACTGGAGTTTTATGCATTATTGTACCTGAAATGAGCACAATTCTTGAGTCATCTTTTTCCTCTTTATCATCCATTTAAAGTTGATGAAGGATTTAAAAGTACAATGAAGGTTCTGTGTGGCTGTGAACCTGATGCTATCCCTCTATTATGTGATTCTAAGTTTCTGACCAGGGCATCCCTTAGTAAGAAAGGCCCTATCATGAATCTTCGAGTGGTAGCTGGTAGGTAGCTATGCCTGTAATTCTGGTTAAGCTGTTTAAGCTCCATCACCATCCAAATTCCCATATATTCGTGGGAGACTTTATGAAAAGATATAAGATTTTCCAGGGAATAGCGTTCATCTCTAAGGTGTAGGTGCTAAATTGTTGATCAATCATATATGAAATCGAGCAACTTACAGTTGCATCATGATATAATGCGGTCAAAGGAAGATAATATGTTATGATGTGATTTCCAATGTCTTTGTTGGATGAAGAGCCTCAAAATGGATCCAACAATCGTAAGTTAAAGTGGTCTAATTCTATTCTCAAGCTCGAACCGTTTATGTTGAAAGAACAACCAATTTCTTGTACCTTTCATGTTCTACCTTCAATCTGAATTAGTCTTGTGATATTCTTATCATTTTTCATGTTTGACTTCTATGTTTTATTTTTATTTTTTGACTATCAATCTTCTTTTATAATGTAGAAATTGGTTTATTACTCTTGGAGAGGAGAAACAAAAGTCCAGTCACCTTAGATGATCAAGGCGCTGATGAGAATTTTATTACGGATGCCTAATAAAATATGGACATTTTTAGAAATGATTAGATTAACGAATCCATGCCTGGAGAATTGAGGATAAAGCGATGGATAAATGGCTTGGGTATGTGAAGAACTTGAATAAAGAATCCTCAACTTTTAGTATCTTTGAGTTGCATTAGGAATGGTGAATTCAAATACAATGCACCTTTGAACCCCTTAATGTTTAACATGGAACATAGAACTTTCATGTTTAGTGAATTGTCGTTGGAAGGTCAAGGACTTGCCTTTGTGGCCCCGTGGCAGACTCATTTCTTTTCCATTTTATATTGTCTTGGAACTTGGGATCATTTTATCGGCACGCTGAACCACTAGTAAAAATTTCATTGATCATTGTGTGAAACTGTTTCTTAATTATTTGTAAAATTTCATCGATCCTCATAGGAAACCTTTTTTCAACTATTTGTCTCCATTTCTTCTAATGGGAATAGGGTTCAGTTATTACATTGATAATGAATATGCGAGATTTTCTTCTTCATTTATCCTGATTCTTTTACTGGACTGAGAAGTCTGTTGTTTATTAGTTTGCCTTTTCATTCTGATAGAAGGGAATACTAACTTGATGCATATGTGCAACTATATTTCCATGTTTTTAATCCTTTATCTTTTTATGTTGTTAATAGTAAATTTTGTTTAGAAAAACTGTCACCTATTTACTGCTACCCATTACTGCCATCCAGAAAAATAGATAATGATTGGTAGATAGAATTTTTTTACATCTATATGCTGCTTTTATTATTGTGCCATCATTTATGTGCCTGCTTTTTCCCCATTGGTACTCGAGATGCTGTTTTGTCGGGCAATTTATGTCACAATAGTTCATGTGGTTAGTCTTATTGTAGTTTTATCATATATTGTTTTCAGGCAACTTTTTTAGAATACGGAGTGCTTTTGCTTTTGGTGCCAAAAAGCTGGCTAGGCTGCTTGAATGTCCAAAAGAGAATCTGGTTACTGAAGTGAATCAGTTCTTCATGAACACATGGGAAAGGCATGGGAGTGGTATTCGGCCTGATGCACCTAGCTCAAGCTTGTGGCATTTGGAACCTGTTCCAGTTGAAGAATCCAATACTTCCAGAAGTTCTGCAAGTACTAAAAAGAAGAGTGAAAATGTTGGACCACAGTCTGGTCAGGATTATCAGGCCACAGATAGTCTTGCTTTTCAAGGTTCCATCCCTCAGGTTATGAATATCATCACCCAACATTCCCAAAATGCACTTAAGGCGAGCAATTCATCTGCAGTTTCTCGTACACAGAGCCAGATAAATAATAGCAGCCACATTACCTCAGGGAACTTTGATCGGTTAGAAAGAAGCATTGGTTCTACTGTTTCTGCTCAACCTGAGAGGAGTCAGAAAATTTTAAAGCCTGACTATTCTGTCAGTGACCAGGAAGGACATGGCAAATTCCATTTTGCGAGGACCCAATCTAGTCCTGAGCTGACTGAGACATCTGCTGAGCTGTTGTCTCGAGTGAGGCGGACTAGTCGGATTCTTGAGACAGGGAAAGCTCAAAACTCTCGTTCAAGAACAGATAATATTAACAGAAGAAAGAACATGATTTCAGAAGTTTCTGGCAATCATGGTTCAAGGCCATATGTAGACGACCCTTCATCTTTGCAGCATAGTTCATCTCATCAAAGCCTGGAAACCTCAACTGACACAAACAGTGTGTCAAACAGTTATTATGATGATAGTGGTTTTGCAGCTATGGCGGAAGAGCTTCCTTCCATTTCTGAAGCATTGGAGCTACAGCAGGATATGCAACAGGAAGAACAGGATTTGGTCAACATGATGGCATCTAGACTGCATAATTTCAATGGACAGGTTCAATTACCTATGCATTTGGCATCTCCCCATCTTCCTCTTCCACTATCTCCTGTTTTAGCTTCCATAGGTTATGGCCAGAGAAATTTAGCAGGAATTGTCCCCAGTAATATTACCTTCATTGAGCCCTCCTGGGGATCTGGTATGCAATTTCCTCAAGGTTTCGTTCCATCACCACTGTCCCTTTATTGTAATACTAGCACTAATTTGAGTTCAAACCCAGAAGAAATGGTAGCTGGCAATGAGACTTCTGGTGTGACAGAATTGAATCCAGAGGATAATGACCATGGCATATGGCATGAACATGATTCTGGATCTAGCAGAAGATTTGATTCTGATAGTGGAACTGTACAGGTTCTTCATTCTGATGACACACAGTATCTACCAACGGGTGGGTTCAGTAATGTTGTCCCTTTATCATGGGGCAGCAATCGTAGTGCTTCTTTTACACGAGGTCAACAGAAAGCTACTGAGCACAGAGGGCAAGTTAGGGAGAATCATGTTGATGCATTCCCTTATCAGACCAGTAGAGGGAACGATCTTCACTCCCATGACAGGAGTCCAAATGTGAGGTTTCTTCCAGTGTCACAGGCTAGCTCAACACAAAGCAAATCATCTAGTGAAAGTTTGAGGGATGGACCATCTGCAAGAGTTTCCAAATCTGCTAGGGATAAATGGGGAAGAAAACCATTGTTGTCTACAGTTGTGTCCAACTCATACGGGAGAGGCAAGAGTGGCTGGCAGTTTGAGGGTTCTCCTGGTCATGTTTCTCCACAGGAATGTGAAGATAGCAGAGACTGGATTCCTCTTTCAACCGTGGCCACTGATATGGTTAGCAGAAATCCTGGATCTGCATCAAGAAAACATCAGCCTGGATTCGAACCTGCACAACAAATAAGTGGGACGGATTCTATGATTCCGTTGACGCCAATAATTGTTGGTAATTCTCAGCCGAGGGCGGAAAATTCTGGGGTTGTCCCCGTTGCATTTTATCCAACAGGTCCTCCAGTTCCTTTCTTGACGATGCTTCCAGTTCCTGTGTATAATTTCCAATCTGATGGAAATCCTGATGCTCCTTCAAGCCATTTTGACAAGGATGAGGGAGTGGATGATAGTGGTATAAATGCATCTGATAAGAACTTTGATTTGGCAGAGAACCTCAGTCAGTCGGAAGTTCACGTGAGTTTAGCCTTTCCAAATACACCTGAGCTCTTGGAGGAGTCAAAATTTGACATACTTCATAGTGATTTTGCTAGCCACTGGAAAAATTTGCAATTTGGACGGCTCTGCCAAACCAACCATAACAACATACCATTTATCTACCCTTCTGTAATGGCACCTCCAGGTTATTTGCAGGGGCATGTCCCATGGGAAGGTCCTGGCAGACCAGCTTCAGCCAATCTGAACTTCACACAAATAATGAATTATGGATCCCGTTTGGTTCCTGTTGCGCCTCTTCAGTCAGGTCCAAACAGGCCTTCTGTCATGTTCCAGCGTTATGGAGATGAGGCACCAAGATTTCGTGGTGGTACTGGAACCTACCTTCCAAATCCTGTAAGTTCCTCTCTTGGAATGCTTGGAATGAATCTTCTCATTTCATCTTTTATATGAAAGCTTTACTAGGACTTTAGTTGAAAAATGTTAGAATGCATCTTTTTTTCTCTTCCCTCAGTTGTCAGGCATCTCTGACTTTTTTTTGGGGTTGCCTAACTGCAAAACAATTGACTAAAGGGATCTGTTTAAACTTGGTATTTTTGTGCATTTATATTTGAATTTTTTAAGTGATACCATGTATCACTATGAGGGATCCTATTTAGCCAATGATTGGTTTGGTTTTTGTTTACACACCATGAATCTAAACTTGACTTAGTAGCCTATTATGACAGGTTTTCATCTGTTCCTCTTAAGAACTGTGGTATTGATTGGCTTTATGACATTGAGGAGTAGCATAGGGAACTGTATTTTTGTTCATCATTGTATTAGCTGTCAAGACACTGTTTAATTCATTACTCATATTTATTTTGCTTCCTAGAAGCTGTTCATGGTTTCAGCTGTAGTCATTGTGCAGCTATATACCAGTTCTACTTAATGTCCTTGTTAAGTGTCCACTCACTTAATAGCTGTCCTGGAAGCTGTTTCATCGTTCCAACTGTAGTCATTTTGCTTGATCTACATTGTTAGCTCACAACCAATTTTCTTAAAGTGACTTTCTTCACATGGTATTAGAGGACACAGCTTTAAGAGGGCATGGTCTGAAATATCTCATTTGCATCCTCATCGGCAGTCTAGAGCTTGTCTATTTACTCCCATTTATTATGCCTTTCCAAGCAAGTCATGTTTATGTTGGAGCCTTGGATGTCTTTCCACATGATCGGAAGGCTCATGTGAGGAGAAATATTAATTTTTGAGTTTGATTGAGAAACATTGTTAGCCCAAAATGCATTGGCTTAAGGGTAAACTAGTTATTTGGAACAGTTATTTAAACAATATATGGTGGAAATTAGAAACATATGCCTGAACTATGTGCCTAGTGTGAAGTTCTGTGAAATGCCAATAACAGAGAACTATTTTGATCACGATTATTGTAGATAAATACAGTTGAATGATACAGAAACAACCTCCCTTACATATTTCTTGTTGCTTCTATGTGCTGTAGATTTCAGTGACATGTTGTTTATATGCTCAGTGGCTACCTACGAAGTATGGACACACATATCCTGTATATTTTTTAGTATTAACCTCGTGTTAGAGTGTTATGTTTGTGTCGGTGCTGCATGTCTGTGCATCATGGGTGGCTATGATCTAATTTCTTGTCAATATTAAGGGATATGAGCACACTGGCCACGCACGCTTATCTGTTGCGACACGCCTCGAATCACTTTGTGATTTTCTATTTGCAGTCTCCTGGATTCTAGACTCCAACTACAAGTTGCAACTATATTTTCTTAATAGCATGAAGGCCAAATCTGGTCCTGTCAATAGATTTACTGACTGCAATATTTTTTTTCCTTTTCTGTCCTCCAGAAGGTTCCTCCTAGGGATCGACAATTTCCAAGCACTAGGAATCACAGAGGAAATTACAATTATGACCAGAATGACCATGGTGATAGAGAAGGTAGTTGGATTAGCGCAAAAGCCCGAGCTGCTGGTCGGAGTCATGGGCGAAGTCAAGTTGAGAAGCCAAGCACACAACTCGATAGATTGGGCTCTTCTGAGAAGCGATCAGACGGACCATGGGACTCCTACAAGCATGAACCTCTTGCCCCACACCAGACTCAAAACTGTTATTTTGGGGCATCAAATTCCTCACGTGGCTCAGGAAATATGCCTTATGGCATGTACTCGATGCCTAATGTGAGCTCAAATGGTGTTGGTCCAAGTGGTCCTGGAGTTCCTTCTGTTGTAATGTTGTACCCTTACGGTCAAGGAATTGGCTATGGCTCATCTTCTGAGTCACTCGAGTTTGGCTCGTTGGGTCCGGTGCAACTCTCAAGTGTGAACGAAGTTCCGCAACCTAGCGAGGGGAATCTGGGAAGGAGAGTGCATGAGCAGAGGCATGGCACATACCGAGGAAGCTCACCCCGATCATCGCCAGATCAGCCTTCTTCACCCCATATTCAGAGGTAGTGCCAGTTCTCATTCTGTTCTTTCTATTTTTCGATACTGTATATACTGTTGTTGTTGATGTCAAACAATTGTAAAATTACTCTCATAAATTTGGAAATAAAGACTTCATTTGAAATTCATCGATTAAAACTACACTTCGCAGTGAATGTGCCATTTTTAATGGTTAATGGTGGACCACTACAAATTAGTCCCAGAATTCATGACAAGATGACCTTTTTTTTTTTCCTTTTAATTAGTGATTTTAAGTTCAACATTTGTAGGGAATATACCCATTTTTGAGAATGTTTGTTTTTCAAATAAAGATTATCAGCCATCAGGTTTCATTATAGTTAGTAATTTTGCTTGTTTGGTCGATGGTCATTCTATTATTTTTGAGTTCTTTCTTTCATTGGATTTATTTGTGATGCTTCTAATGTATTATCTTAACAGGGGGCTTTAATTATTTTTTCCAGATCAGCAACGCAGCGGAACTATCGGTTGAACGAAGAGGACTTCCCGCCTCTGTAATTTGCGGGCAAAGGAGGTAGCGTGACGAACAATTCTAACAGCAAACCTTCTCATTTATCTGACATTCTTATTTTTCACCTTCTCATCTACTCGTAGATGGGTTGCAAACGTTCTCATTTATCTGACATTCTTATTTTTCACCTTCTCACTCGTAGATGGGTTTGATGTCGCTGCTATAACCGGCAATTGTAAAATTTTTCATGTATGATCTAGTAGCTTGATAATGTGCACCACTAATTCCGACCCATGTAGGAAAAATGAAATTGTTCTCATATGTAGTTTCTAGGAATTACACCAAAAAAGAGAGAAGAAATCAGTTATTTTGGCACAATAATAAGTTTTAGGTCAATATACTTGCAGCCCTTCCCGTTTACAATAGAATGGGGTTGAAGCTTTCAAAGTTACATCTTGGCTTCATTTGCTAATGTTTCTGGTGTAGGGAAGTTAAAGTGTATGGGCAGTGTTGCTATTTTTTTGGTGCAAAATTTGTGATGTGATTGAGTCTCACTGTGAAATCTTGAGTTTGCGATTTCGCATATCTGACAGTTTCCAGTATTTAAAGATGGGAGATCGTAGCTTTACTCCTTCACGTTGTACTTTCTGATCCAACTTTGGTACGCTCTCTTGCACTGCAGGCTGGTTTGTGTTTCTTGTTTGAGCTTTTCTTTTTTCTTTTTCATTTTTCTTTTTTCCTTCTTTGTTTGGTCAGAAATCATTCAACCATTGAAGTTTACACACGATAGGAATGAAAATAAGAATAAGTTGTACGCTCACTCTATCTCTATCGGTATTTGCCAGCCCTTTGTTCGCCGTGATACGAGAGGACGGTTCGCCATTTGGGAGATCTGGAGGATTAATCACACGCCCATCCGCATTCCAACAGGGAGGACGCGTTCGCCATTTGGGAGCCAGCAGCCACCACCGGTTAATCACTTGGTGAGTGATTCACACTCTCTTCCTTAGCTGCACTAGTTGAGCGTGTTTACAAACGCCCCGCTTTTCTGTCTTCTGCTTTGTTAAGACATCTTCCTCATGTATAAATTTAAGGAAACTTGCTATAAATTTAAAAAAAAAACAACTTACGTAAAAAAAAAAAAAAATACATGTAATGTGGATTTATGTCCAAAGACCATGATGAATGACACTGCTACGAAACCATCACCTTTGCAACTTACTCGCAAACAACCAAAGAACCATGCGAATGGTCTATCATCAGCTATGAAAGTTTAGATTTATTAAAAATTTATTGCAAATAACATGACGATTCTTTAAAAAAAAAAAAAAAAAAATTACTGAAATCACTTTATTTTTATATAACAATACATTTTTAAATTAATCCATTAAGATTTTTGTTAATATTGTTTGGAAATTTCCATAAAATTTGGAACTAAGAGTTTACATTGAAAACATATGATACTTTCTTCTTCTTCTTCTTTTTTTTCCCGAACTTTAACCTTAAAAATAAATAAACACAATAAGAGAAAGTATTAGAAGATGAGAGACCCATAAAAGATAATTTTTTGTTATTTCAAGAAAAGAAATTGTTCAACATATCTGGAGAAACCTCGGTTTTCACATCCCTTAAGGTTTGGATTCGCTTCGAACTGTTGAATTGTTTGACATTAAATTTTTGAGCAAATTCACTAGTTTAAAAATAAATGAATTAGGTGAATGAAAAATAACTTCAAAGTGGAATGCATAGCAAAGAAAACAAAAGAAAAAATAGTCTCATATTGATAAAAGTGTTGTCAGGTTGTCTGTTTATATATGATTATTTGTTCTATGTCATTACTTATGTAAGAAAAGGAGGAGAAACAAGTTTTTTTGTCTCCAGAAGAATTATCCTCTCCTTCTTGTTGCAGACAAATCCAGAAGCATATCAATGTTGCAGACAGATCCAGAAGCATATCGGTAAAGGGAGAATCGGTTTTAAGGAGATAGTGTTCAATACTAGCCTCGATCATTTATCAATTATCATCCAATCTGCAATTATCTTTTGCATACAATCGTCTCCCAACCAGTAAAGTATTTTAAGTCTATTTTTTTTATTCATTTATACATTGTTCTATTTAGATAATTAGACTAATAAATTATATATGTATATATATATATACATAGAGAGAGAGAGAGACCTTTATACAATTTTGATCCATTTCTAAAGTAAATTGTATACATAAAATAACAAGTCTGATTTCTTCTCTGGTTTAAGTAGACAACTAATTTTTTAATCTTAGAATTCTTATACAGTATTTCTTCTGTCTAAATAAACAACCAATAATCTTAAAACCGAGTTTTTAGATAGATTTGAATATTGTTGTATAACTAAAGAAAATTTAGATCTCTATCATAATAGTTAAAATATATATTATTTTATATCTAAATTTATTTGCTTCTGGAAATAGAAAGTAGTTACATTCTGTTTAGAGAAAAAAAGATTTGTTTAAGAAATCTTAGTTGATGTTGTGGTCTGAAGTAAGAATTGATTTTAAAGTTTTCTATTAGATGGTTAAAATTTATTACAAAATTAAACTAGATAATTTTGTGACTGTAGATGACCACTATGTCTACATCTGATATGTCCACTGTAGTAACTCCTGCCATGACTACTCCGATTGTGCCCTCAAACTAGTATAAGAAACTAGAGAAATTTAGTGGTACAGATTTTAAGAGATGATAATAGAAAATATTGTTCTATCTCACTACACTAAAACTGGCTAAGTATCTGAAAGAGATTGTGACGACTCTTGAAGAAAATGATCAGCAGTCTGCGAAAGTGATTGATGCGTGGAAACATGCTGATTTTCTGTATATAAATTATATCCTTAATGGATTGGACTATATATATATATATATATATATATATATATATATATATATATATATATATATATATATATATATATATATATATATAGTTCAATTGCTACTATTAAAGAACATTGGGAGTCCTTGGATAAGAAATATAATGCAGAAGATACTAGCTTCAAGAAATATGTAGTCGGTAAGTTTCTGAATTATAAAATGGTTGGCTCTAATGGTAAGTTTCTGATGGTATGACTATTAATGAATTATTCTAAGTGACTGCAATTATTGAAAAATTATCACCATTTTGGAAAGAATTCAAATATTATCTAAAGCATAAACGTAAAGAAATGACACTTGAATATTTAATTGTACGATTGAGGATTGAAGAAGACAATTATATTTCTGTAAAGAAAAATGGAAATCCTTATTCTGTTTCTAAAGTTAATGGTATGAAAATTTCAATAAGTCTAATAATAGAAAGCGAAAGTACAACGGTGAAGGCTCTAAGAGGGGTGACTTGAAGAGGCTCAATAGCAAGTGCTACAACTGTGATAAGCGTGGATATCATGCAAAGGACTGTCGTGTGCGCAAGACACCATATTCTTCAAAGAAAAAGCACCCTAATGCAAATTTTGCTGAAGGAAATTTTTTTTGTGTAAATGTAGATGTAAATGTTACATCTGTTATCTTAGAAATTAATCTAGTTGGTGACAACTCTAAAAAATGGTGGGTGGACACTGGGGCCACATGTCACATCTGTGCCAACAGATGGATGTTATTTACATATGAATCTGTGGAAAAAGAACTATTCTATATTGGTAACTCTGCAAGCTCTAAGATTGAAGGACGTGGAAATATTGTACTAAAAATGACATCAGAAAAAAAACTTACTCTTACTGATATATTTCATGTACCATATGTCCGCAAGAATCTGGTTTTTGGTTCAATTTCGAGTAAAAAAATATTTAGATTTGTATTTGAGTCTGATAAATTTGTACTTGCAAAAATTGTGTACATGTAGGAAAGAGGTACATGACTGATGGTCTGTTTAAAATAAATGTAATGAATATTACCCCTAAAGTTAATAAAAATAAAATTGATTCTTCTGCTTATATTACTGAGTCACCTTATATCTGTCATGGTAGATTAGGTCATGTTAATTATTATACTTTACAAAGATTAATTAATTTAAATATATTGCCTAATTTTAATATAAATTTTGATGATAAATGTGAAATATGTGTTTAATAAAAAATGGCTAAGATTTCGTTTAATTCTATAGAATGAAGCACTGAACCTCTATAATTAATTCATACAAATATTTGTGATTTAAAATATGTTCAAACTAGAGGTGAAAAGAAATATTTTATTACTTTTATTAATAATTATACTAGATATTGTTATGTATATCTAATAAGAATAAAAAATGAAACAATTGAAATATTTATACAATATAAAAAAGAAGTTGAGAACCAACTTAGTAAAAAGATAAAAATGCTAATAAGTGATAGAGGTGGTGAATATGAGTCACTATTCGCACAAATTTGTGTTGATCATGGTATTATACATTAAACAACTGCTCCTTACACTCCTCAGCAAAATGGAATTGCTGAGCGTAAGAACAGAACTTTAAAAGAAATGATAAATACAATGTTAATAAGTTTTGCTTTACCCCAGAACGTGTGAAGGGAAATATTGCTTTCTGCCAATTATGTTCTCAACAAAATACTCCAAAAGAAATTGGATAAAATAACTTATAAACTATAGACAGGTCGAGCACTTAGTTATAAAATCTTAAGAGTACGAGGGTGTCTTGCAAAGATTGTAATTGTTGCTCTTAAAAGGAATAAAATTGGACATAAAACTATTGACTGTATATTCATTGGATATGCACATAGCAGTGCATATCGTTTCTTTGTTTTTAAATCAAATCATTCAGAGATACATAAGTACTCTAGTATTGAATTTAGGAATGCAGTATTTTTTTAGAATAAGTAAACAATATGAGCCAAATTCCCCTAAAAGGACTTGTGATAATGCAATTAGAGAAGTAAAATCTGATTCTGAAAATAAAAGTAATAATGATGAAACTAGACAGAGCAAAACGGCCAGGGTTAATAAATTATTTTGGTCCGGATTCTCTAACATATTTGTTAGAAAAGGAAGCTCAAAGTTATAAAGAGGGTATATCTACACCTGAAACTCCTTTTTGGAAAGAAAACATAAACAGTGAAAATGAATCAATTATTCAAAATCACACCTAGGAACTTGTGGATCTTCCTCCAGGAAGTAAATATTTAGGTTATGAATGGATTTTTAAGAGAAAAATAAAATAGGATGGGTCTATAGATAAGTACAAATCTAGACTTATAGTAAAAGTTTATAGACAAAAAGAATGAGTAGATTATTTTGATATATATTCACCTATAATAAGAATAATATCCATAAGATTAATAATTGCTTTTAGTGCATTAAACAATCTTGAGCTTCATCAAATGGATGTAAAAACAACACTTTTAAATAGTGAATTAGATGAAGAAATTTACATGGAACAATTCAAAGGGTTTGAAGTTTCAGGATAAGAAAAGAAAGTTTGTAAACTTGTTAAGTCACTATATGGACTTAAACAAGCACCTAAATAATGACATAAAAAATTTAACAAGTTATATTGTCAAATAGATTACGTTATAATGAATGCGATAAATGTGTATATATAAAAGGGGATATGCACAACTATGTCATTGTATATCTGTACGTGGATGACATGATTATCACCGGCAGCACGATTGCTCTAATTAATAAGGTAAAAATTATGAATACGAAAATTTGATATGAAATATTTAGGTATTGTAGATATTATTCTTGGTGTTAAGATAATCGAAACATTTGATGGATATATTTTATCCCAATCACATTATATCGATAAGATACTTGAAAATTTTGATAAGAAAAATAATGATATAGATAGAACACTTGTGGATATGAGTCTACATCTTACAAAGAATATAGATGATAGATATCACAATTAGAATATTCTAAGATTATTGACAGTCTTATTTATTTAATGAAATGTACAAGACCTGATAGTGCATACTCAGTAAGCAATCTGAGTAGATTTACAAATAATTCAGGAGAGAATCACTGAAAAGCAATAGTTAAAGTATTCAAATATCTAAGATACACTGCTAATTATAGGCTACACTATACAAGATATCCAACAGTGATAGAAGAATACACTGATGCTAACTGGATTACGAATTCTAAAGATGTAAAATACACAAGTGGATATATTTTTACTATTGGAGGTGCAACTATCTCTTAAAAATTTTTGAAACAAACATATATAGCCAGATCCACTATGGAATCTGAGTTTATCATTTTAGATAAAGCTGGAGAATAAGCAAAATGGTTTCGAAACATTTTAGAAGATATTCCAATGTGGCATAAATCTGTGCTAGCAATTTGCATCCATTGTCATAGTCAATCAGCAATTGAAATGGCACATAATGTAATGTATAATGGAAAATCACGATATATATGTTGTAGACATAATACTATAAGATAGCTGCTTACAAATAGAATAATATCTTTTGATTATATAAAATCAAAAGATAATATTACAGATCTATTAACAAAAATCTTGACCAAAAATCAAGTGTATAAGTTATCGAGAGAAATGGAATTACAGCCTACTAAATAGAGTAACTTTATAATGGTAATCCAACCTAACTGGTTGGAGATCCCAAGATTTAGTTTTAAAGGGACAACAAAATTGTGGGGGGACTCGCATGAATCACTAAGGAAATAATTCATATCTCATTCCTATGGTAAATATTAATAACCTGCAATGTGTAAGGATAAATTAAGCTTTTAATAATCTTTATATATTGAAAATCCAAGTGGAGTATGATAGGATACTCTTAATAAAAGATCACCTACATGAGCTTGAAGGGGCCACTTTGTATGAGGATGACAAAGACTAAGTTCTCTAAACCACTTATAGAATTACCAGATTATCTAGGGTCAAAACAGATACAACATAAAAAATCTGTTAAAATTGAAAGGAATCGTGTGAATATTATGCCTTAGCTTACATCAAAAACCGAACAGTTCAAAAATATCGTGTTCACTGACTGGCAAGTAAACGTGATAATATTTCACTGAGGAAGGTTCAAAGCCAAAAGCCACCTCTCCCGATGTGATAACTTTCTATTATACTCTATGTTTATTTGCATTAGAGTCTTAAGTCATTTCATTCACGTGGGTAATTGTTGAATACTTGAATTCATATATGTTTGAATATTAAATCTTTGAATCAATTTACTAGTTCAAAAATAAATGAATTAGATAAATGAAAAATGGTTTCAAAGTGAAATGCATAGCAAAAAGGAACAAAAGAAAAGATAATCTCACATTGGTAAAATTATTATTAGTTTGTGAATTTATATAGAATTATTTGTTCCGTATTGCTGATGTAAGAAGAGGAGAAATTTTGAGTACTATCCGCACGCACGTGTGCGAGGGCGAATGTGTAGCACCGCCCGCATGCGCAAGGATGAATGTGCGTTTAGGGCGCTTTAGTAGCGCGTTTTAGCGCTTTACCTGTAGATACCAGTAAATAACGAATCGATTTTAAGGAGATAATATTTAACGCTAAGCTCGATCATGTACCAATCATCATCCAATCTGCAATCATTTTCTGCATCTCCCAACCAGTAAAATACTTTAATTCTTTTTTTTTTTTTTTTCATTTATACATTGTTCTGTTTGGATAATTTTTTATATATATATATATATAATTTCTAAAGTAAACTCTATACATAACATAACAATTCTGATTTCTTCTCTGGTTTAAATAGACAACTATCTTTCTAATCTTAGAATTCTTATACAGTATTTCTTCAGTCTAAATAAACAAACAACCAACACAAACTAGTAACTCGAAGAACCAACATGCATCTATCTGATGGTTTGCAATCAAAAGATCTGTAGTTACTTGTGTATCGATCTCTACTTCATAACTGCAATCTTCAAAACTAAAATGCAATGCAATGCTAGGTTTCGTAATAGCTATACATGCGTTTCACATGTAACTTGAAGAAAGGAGTCTTTCTCAAAAGACTTACCACCATGCACAGAGGAATCCTTGCCTCAAGCTCCACTCAAGTCCAAATGATTTAAGGACACATCCACAAAATAATACAAGAGAGAGGTCATGAACGATACTACATTTGATCTCCTCAAGCACACTGCATGCAGTCGTGATTGATACACTACATGTAGCTAATGAAAAGAATCCAAGAAGAAGAACAGTATATAATATATTACGCTCCCCCCTCGATCCTCAGAATTCATCGACTTTGACAGAATCACGAGGCATCTCGTATGCATCCTTTGGCCGCAGCTTCTTCACCCCAGCCATCGTGAAGCAAACCTTGTCGGACTTGTAGCTCTCGACCCCCACTTGAGTGACCCTGACCCAGACCAAAGCTTTGGTCTTCATCCCTTCTATCGCGGAGAGCTTCCCTCTGGACAAGATACATTTGACACGTGTTGCATACTTGAGCACAGAGGAATCCTTGAAACTGACCTCAGAGGTGGAAGCTAGGTGGACGACGAGCTTCCCCTTCAGCTCATCAAACTCGTAGCAGGTGATGTTTCTAGGGAAGAGGCCTGGGGGGAGCCCGTACTCTCGGAGGAGATCTGGTAGCGATTTTGAGGGTTTGCCTGAACAAAATAGACAAGATGAGGAGCTAGCACTTACGGTTACTATGTGTTCTACTATTCTATCAAGAACTTAGCATTTATCATGTTTGGATAACATGAGAGAAGAAACTTTTCATGTGGAACAAAGGCATAAGATACCATTTGCCTTGCACACTGAAACAAACAAGCTTGATAAGGGAAACTGTTGCTACGCATCAATATTATATGGGATGTTTAAAGTTGAGAAATAATTTTAATACATAAGCTCATGGTAAGTTTCAATCATTCGGCATCTAGAATTAAAACCAATGAAATTTGTAGAAGAAATATCCTTGAGCATAAGCCATAAAATGGCCGTGATGTTCTCCTCCAGCAGAAACTGCGCTACTTTGAGATCTCTCTCCCTCGCTTGCATTTGCATCTGGTGCAAACGACCGCCTTAAATCAAAATCTTTCTGTTGCTTCCACATTATAAATATCACACTAACCGTAACAGATCTAATTCATTTTCCAGACAAATGCAAGGCCGTTCTTAGAGTCAAATCCTCTGTCCCAAACTGCACATTAAGACACTTCAGAAGTTTATAAAGGAAAATTTGTTTAGGCCCCTTTGCCAACATATACATAGAATAAATCCTCGAGATCTACTTTTATTTGGTTCAGTAGGTACTTAAACAAAAAAAAGCCTCCCCCTTCCCCTTCAAAACTACCAATTCATAAACTGGTTTCACATTGAGACGTGAAAAATCTAAAAACATGACAATCATAAGAGATTGTCCAAGCTAGACAAATCCAGAACACCTCCATTTATTGACTCTCAGTTCGTATATGAGAGAAGATATTGATGAAGTTCATCTCAAAGTTAAAAGCGAAGGTGCTCCGCCAGTAGCACCTCCTCTCTCACCCCCTTGCTTCCCGAAGAGCGTGGTTGGGTCTCTGAAGGCTGCAAGCATGATGCATGGGACTGACACGACCGAACATATAACAATTTTTTGGGTTGGTATTAGAGTCCTACATATCATAGCGACTTGTCCATGCTTCTCTGTACTTCAAGAAAAGCAACGTGTGAGAAATAATGCAATCCACCATCCAAAATGATGGTAAAAAAGCGAGAAAGGAATAGTGGAAAAGCTTCTCAGCCGCAAATGAGAGTTTAGAGTGATGTGTCCTCACAGCTTCCAAACCATAACCTTTTAATCCCCAAAAGTTTCCAATGAGTCACCAATAACCCCTATAAATATAAAAATAAAATGCATTTTTCTTGCTTTTCTCACTTTGCATTGTTCTCGATATTTTAATATACATCTGTTGGGCTCTATTACATTTTACATTTTATGATGACAGGGCCGCTCCTGACAAACACAGGGCATTCCCCTGGGCTTAGTAGTAAGAACTACTTACATTAAAGCTACTGGAAGTTTATAAGCTTCAAGACATGCAAATATATCTTAGGGCTTTTGGTCCACACAAGACTCGATTTTGAAGGAGAAAAGATGCTCAATGGACTTCTTTCGGTATTAAGGTTCATATATGATTTCTGTATAGCAGTAACTTTCCGTGCACATTTCATTGGGTCATTACAAAATTAAATATTCTCAGTCTACTTTGTCATTAAAGTCCATTTCTGTTTAGTTGGTATTATACTACAATCACAAACAAGGTTTATATGGCAAATATTTATGTAGAATAGGTTCTAGCCACTTTAGAGTGTCATTTCCCGAAATGCTAACCAATTTATCTACAAGGAGCAGCTCTATAGGAAAACTATGACATTGCATATTGTGTGTAACATTTGTTCATGGTCTAATTCTATGTATCATTTAGATTTGTAAAGCTAAAATTCATAAAATAAAATAAAGAAAGAGAGAGAAAGAAACTTTAAACCCTTAAGAGTCTCAACAAGCAGTTGCTTGACAAAAAAGTTTCCTCTTCTACTTTTCTTCGGATTTATTTATTTTTCGCATTTTTTTCTCTTCTATATTGGGCTATGATCTGCACAATTGGAAATAACTTCGAAAAAGGTGTTCTCTATAATTTGGCCAGAATGTAAACCACGGCTATGATCTATGCTCACTCCCTTTGTTGTATTCCATGTAATCTAAAACTTAACATGATTCCATTCACTTACACTGATAGGGATTAGAATGGGAAGGGCCAGTTCTTAACCCATCATATCCAAAATTTTGAATTAAAAATATTTTTTTTTATTTTTTTAATTCAAAATTTTGAATTGGACAGGCAAAGTGTTGATCCTTATACTCGTCCATTCGCATCCCTACTTGAATGTAATGAGCATCTAAATAACTTGAGGACTGCATAATTACTTCTAGTAGGAAGCCTTGTGCTCAGCTGGGTAAAACATTGAACGGGCATAGCTAGTGAGCGCTCCGATACTTGGTTGAGACATATACATGGTTCACTACCGTGGAGGTTTTCCAAATTAATGCAGTTCATAGTCAATCATACATTCGTCTTATCCTCAAGCAACCAAAGTATGTAAGATTCAGTGAAGGACATCTAATAACATTCAAACAATCCTAACAACCCTCCTTGTCCATGTTACATTTAGAACAGAAACAGGAAAAGAATAAATGAAAGCCAATCCACCACCGAAACGAGATAACTATAACATGATAGAAAAGATTCATAATCCTCCACTCCCAATACATGCAACACAATCAAGTATACAAATCAATGAAAACTGAAAACCATATTAAAATTCTAAACAAAACTGAAGAATCAGTGAGTATGTAATTCTAAAAATTGAAGAATCAAACCAAAAACCATGTTTTGTGTTTTTTTGGGCACTTGGGTGTGTATAACATTTTTGATGGTTTGGTGGTTCTTTCAAATTTTCCCGTCCTATTCAAAATTTTGAATTAAAAATGAAAATTTTATTTAGCTAATTCCAAATTTGAAATAAAGCGGGTCAGGAATTGGCCCTTGGACCTGTATATTCTCAACTCTAATCTTTCTTGTTCTGTTATGACTTATTAATGGAACAAAGAAGGTTATATAGCTCGCCGAAAAGACTTGTCAAAAATTTAAAAAAAAATATTTAAAAAAATAGAATAATTAGGCAACCAGTTCAAACCTTTAAGTTTCTCAAAGATCCATTTCGCCTTCTCCTCCACAGTACTTGAGAACTTCTGCAAAAAATTACAAGCAACATCTTTATAAAGATCAAACACTGCAATTTTAATCTTTAACAACAATTGACACCATGGCCATTTGCAAACCCCCACACAAAATTTCATCTTGATAAACACATTAAACTAACAAATCTCCAAATAATAATAAGCAGTAAAATTCAAGGACTGTTCTATTTAAAATTAAACACCATATTTCATCAAGAATTTCACAGAAAAAAAAGTTGAAAATGGCACTAAAAAGTCAAGCAGACAACAATTTGAACTATATAACCTCAGATCTAGACCAACAGGCACAAAATCAAAACTTTAAAGGACCCAACTCACAAAAAATCAAAAGCGTCATCTAATTTTCTCAATCCAACTAAAACCCACCAATTCCTCCCCCTCAATTCGACCCAAAACCAAATGGGTCGATCTAAAATCACACGCATTGCAGATAAAAATCACCAACGTGACTTACAGATAGATCTTCGCCAATGGAGGAGATCTCTTCCTTGGCTTTCTTCGAGATTGTGAAGCTGCTGAGCCTCACCAGCGCTTTCTCCATTGCTCTCAAAGTGAGCTCTAGAGAAAGAAAGAACAATGCAATCCCTCAATGGGATCTCTCTCTCTCTCCCCAAAAAACACAGGATTTGTGTTGATTTGGGGAGCGTAAGAACGGCGCTAGAAACGAAAAAAGAGAGAATTTTTTTTTTTTTTGGGTATTTACTGGTTTGTCCCTCAAATCTTTAAATATTATGATTTTGCCCCCCAAATCTTCATATTTATGATTTTGTCCCTCAAATCTTATAAGTTACAACAATTTTGCCCTCTGTTAACTTTTCCGTCTAACTTAACATAATATATTAATTTTTTTTTAATTATGAAATGACAAAAATGTCATTCCCCCTTATACTAACCGAAATCTCTAAAATCATTCGTTCCCAAATTCATTCGTTACAAAATATAGCCTCATTCCATTCGTTCCCATAGGCAACCGAGGAGAGGGGATCGGGGCGATCGGGCGATCGGGGATCGGGGATCGGGGATCGGGGGGATCGGGGCGATCGGGGATTGGGGATCTGGGGATCGGGGATCGGGGGGATCGGGGCGATCAGGCAATCGGGGATCGGGGGATCGGGGGGATCGGGCGATCGGGGGATCGGGGGATCTGGGGGATCGGGGAAAGAGAAGGAAGGAGAAGGAGAAGAGGTCTCGGTCCAGAAAGACGCCCTCCTCGCCTTCGGGAGAGCGCCCGCATCTTCATCCACTACCTCTCGGTCATGTAATCCCCTTCCCCCTTTTGAGTTGAAATCTCTTGATATTTTTGATATTTTTGATATTTTGTGGATTAGAATTTGATCCATGCTGTAAATTTTTGATATTTTTGTGAAGTAGAGGATTAGAACTATGCTGTAAATTTTTGATATTTTTGTAAATTTTTCAATGATTTACGTATAGTTCTTGTGTTAATTGATTTTCGTAGAGGATTAGAATATGATCCATGCTGAATTAATTGATTTTCTTGATATTTTTGTGGTTTTGTTTTCAAACGAGATATATATAAGGAAGTTAAAAATTAGGAATAGGAGAGATATATATTGTTTGTATTTTGTTAAAAACTAGGAATAGGAGATATATATAAGAGCACATCTATTGTTTGTATTTTGTATTAGGAATTAGGAATAGTTAAAAATTAGGAATAGGAAGTTAAAAGTTAAAAATCTGATCCAAAAAATGACTAGTTTGTATTTTTGTTGATAGAAATTATTGTTTTATTTTGTAGAATGGATGCTGGTATTGTTGAAGTAATTCTTCGCTACAATGGTTATTGGAAACTAATTCCTAGAACAGGCAGGAAAAAATATGAGTGTGGACATCAAAAAACAATTAGAGTTGAGGTGAATGATATAACACTGAGGAGTTTTGGACAACAGATTTTCCAGTTCCTTCCTATAGCCCGAGGGTATTTACTGAATTTTTCATACACTATCCCAAATACAAACCCTAGGTTATTCGGATCTATCAAAACAAATTTAGATTTTATTCAAGTGTTGAGGGAACATGTTCTGAGAAAGAAAGTTGAGATGTTCTTGGTGCTAGATGAGGAAGATAGAAGAAAAGGAGATAGTGGGGTTGATGATGATAGATTTGTTTCGTGGGATGATATTTTGGTTGAGGAAATAGAAGGAGATCATGTGGGTAATGATGGCCTTAGTTGTTATGCAGGGGATGATGGGCCTAGTAATGAGGCTTTGTGTGAACTTGTGGTTGTCGAAAATGAAGAAAGAGCTGAGGATGATGCAGATGAAATTTGTTCAGAAGATGACTACCATTCATTTTATAGTTCAAAATCCGGAGATTCTAATTGTAGTGATGTAGAGAGTAATGAGGGTCCTATATACTCAACGGATCTCGAAAATCCAGAAATAAGTTTGGGGAAAAAATTCAAAGATGTAGCTGAGCTCAAATTTTATCTTAGACAGTATAGCATAAAGTCTTACTTCAATTACAAGACCCAAAATAGCGATTCAGTTCGTTTTGTTGCATGCTGTATTGCAGAAAATTGCCCGTGGAGAGTTCGGGCTAAAAAATTAAATGATGAGAAGAGTATGGAAATATCAAAAATAGGTGGTAACCACACTTGTGTGGGTGTCAACAAGTATTTGAACACCTAGGCAAATTCAAGCTGGATTGCACAAACAATTCTAGGGGAGGTAAAGGCAAATCCGAACATCTCACCTAGGGAGATCATACACACAATCCGTAACAAATATCAATTGAAGTTAGCATACCATATGGCGTGGAGAGGCAGAGAGCAGGCAAGGGAGAGTATTTTTGGCAATGTAGACAAAAGTTATGATTATGCAGAGAGTCTACGTTTAGAGTTGTTAAGGAGAAACCCCGGATCTCATGTTGATTTAATGGTGGACTCTGACAGAAGTTTTTTAAGGATATTTGTTTGCTTTAAAGCTTGCATTGATGGATTTAGATTGGGTTGCAGGCCTCTAATTGGCCTTGATGGTTGCCATCTCAGGGGCAAGTACCTCGGAATGTTGCTCTCAGCTACGGCACTCGATGGGAATAATGGTTTATTTCCTATTGCATTTGTAGTTGTTGAGGGAGAAAGTGGTGATACATGGCACTGGTTTGTGAAGAATTTGCAAACAGTATTTCAGGGAGATTTGAATGGAGTATATTTCATCTCTGATCAAGAAAAGGGGTTGCAGGAGGCACTTAGTATATTATTACCCGACAATGAACACAGAGTGTGCATGAGACATTTGTGGAAATCTTTTAAGAAGAATTTTTCAGGAGATTTCTTTGAGCAGACCGTGTGGGATGCAGCCAGATTATATACAAGTTTCGAGTATGACATGCATATGGCAAAGTTGAAAGCGGTTTCGGAGTCGGCTTGGAAGTATTTGAAAGAAATGAGGCAAATGTGGTCAAGGAGTCAGTTTTCATGTTCTTCGGGGTGCCACTACTTAACTAATAATCTGTCAGAGTCTTTAAACTCATGGATTTTAGATGTACGAAGCCTACCAGCCGTGGACCTGGTTGACAAACTAAGACAGAAAATGATGCTGAAGATGAATACAAGGAGGATTTCTGGGGCAAAGTGGAAAGGAAAATTAGTTACATATGCTGATAGATACTGTCAGGATATTAGTAAGAAACTTGGTTCTTTTGAAGTGCGCCACACAAGTGAGTTTGATGCAGAAGTTGAAGATGAAACAACAAGGAGAACTTTAAATATTATAGAGAAAACTTGTTCGTGTAATCGCTGGCAGTTGTCTGGTTTACCATGCATACATGTAGCTAATTACATTGTAACCGCCACACAATATTTGTTACTTATTTATTGTGATATGTTGATGAATTTGGTCTAATTGATGAATTTGTGATATGTTGATGAATTTACATATTTGTGAACATGTTCTCAGAGTTGATGAATTTGTGAATATTTGTGAATTTGTGAATATTTGTAATATGTTGATTTCTCTGGACTTCTCTGGACTGAGATCATGTTCTAAGTCCAGAGAACAGGTTCCAGAGACTGTTCTCAGTCTCTGGACCTCTGGACTGAGAAGAGCTGCTTCTCAGTCCAGAGAGTATTGAAAAAATTGATTTGGAGAACTTGAGATAATTGATTTGGTGAACTAGAGGAAAAATGCATGAACATGAAAAAGTAAAAAAAAATGAAGAAAATGAGAAGAAAGGAGGAAAAGAGAAGGAGAAGAGAAGAGAAAGAGAGGAGAAATAATGAAGAAAAGAAGAAGAAAGGAGGAAGAGAGAAGAAGAAGAAAAGAGGAAAATAAAAGAGGAAATGAGGGGTAAAATGGTCAAAAAATTAACTGTGTTAGGGAAAGTTAGAGAGGGGGGCAAAATTGTTGTAACTTATGAGATTTGGGGGGCAAAATTATAAATATGAAGATTTGGGGGGTAAAATCATAATATTTAAAGATCTGAGGGACAAACCAGTAAATACCCCTTTTTTTGCAGTTGGATTCTCTGCAGCTATGAGATCAGCTGTTGTGCTCGTTGCACACAACAGCTGAGCTGGCCAAAGCAATTTCTTTTAAAGAAAATATTTCATTTTCTATTTTCCCTCCTTTTTTTCATGCATTTATTGAAAAATTAATAACAGCGAATCATTTTAAATTTTTTTTGAATTGGCATATTCTTGTGGATCTTAAAAGATATAATTTGATTAGATAGAGTTTTTAATTTAATTTATATGTTTAAATTATATAAATATCTATCTTTATTTATCAATCATTGCTGACTTTATCAAAATATGTGAATGAAATGAAAAAAATTCTAACAAGATACATTCTTTGTTTTTGTCGTCCAACTAAAATTTAGATTTTTATCAAATCATGATATGCTCATGTATTAACTTTCAAAATTATAATTTTATTGCAAAATTAATACTTATTATAATATAAAAAAAAAATTGGGCCAGAAATTTTGTCGGTGAACTCCTAAGTAGGGACGCTTCTCTTGTTGCACCTCCAACCAAGTGTTCAGACAGCTCGACTTCTAAATAACTTTG
Source organism: Dracaena cambodiana (assembly GCA_036321105.1). Lineage (NCBI taxonomy): Eukaryota > Viridiplantae > Streptophyta > Magnoliopsida > Asparagales > Asparagaceae > Dracaena > Dracaena cambodiana. The sequence continues at coordinate 34,261,638 of JAYEPQ010000017.1, forward strand.
AGCCCTTCAGGGTTATAGCATGAATTTGTTGTAAAGTCTCATTCCGAACCAACCATCCAAATAAAGATTGAATGCTTCAACATTAATGAAAGAATCCAAACTTTTCCTAAAAAAATTTTTTTTTTTTCTTTTGGGAAAAGAAAAATTTTGCAAGTTGATAAAAAGCTCTGTCATAATTTATTGATTATCACAGGCCATGGTGGGGGCTCAAACTGAAGGATATAATCCTCCGCCTCGTTGCTCACTCTCTTTGCTACTCCCCCTATGACCGCAGCTGATCGTGGAGCGGTGATAATTTGGAGGAGCCAACATTTAGGGGTGAGCGATTGCTAATAATCACCGCAAGTGTTGGGACCTAACCAGTCCAACACAAAATGGGCCCGAGCCAGCTCCGCGTCGCGTGTGCGCAGCTGTGATGAGGATGCGTGGATCCGGTCACGCGCGGTGACCCCAAGGAAATATGAGGTTAAGCTCACCGAGAACAGAAAAATCATATGAAGAGCTTAATTAAGTGGAGATTATCTCAAGGAGAGAGGAAAAAAGTGACCACATGATGTATACAGATTCTCTCTAAAGTGTAAAGATTATGATAAATGTTTATATTATGAAGGGGTTTTTATATATCTGTCGCTTAAATATTTAAAAATTTGAATTTAGTCCTCTACATCTTCATATTTTGAATTTAATCCCCTGAATCCTTTAAGTTATCTCACTTTAATCCCTAGCCATTTTTTTGGTCCGATTTTCCCGTTATACCTCTTAGTTACTTCACTTTAATTCTCTCTTCTCTCTTCCTTCCCTTTTTCTCTTCTTATTGGATTCCCTTCTCCATTCTTCCCCTCTTTCTCTCTTCCCTCTTCTTATTGGGTTCCCCTGAATTACTTCAATTTAGATATTAACTGGAAGGGAAGAGAGAGTGAGAGAAAGGAGAACCCAATAAGAAGAAGGAGAGAAGAAGAAGAGGAAAAAAAGAACTAAAGTGAAGTAACTCAGGAATATAACGGTAAATTCGGACCAAAGTAATTTAAAAGATTTGGGGAACTAAATTCAAAATATGAAGATTTGGAGGACTAAATTCAAATTTTTAAAGATTTAAGAGAGTAAAAACCCCTATTATGAACCATTATTTCTCTTTTCCCCACACAATTACCAAAAATTTAAATAAAATGACAAAATAAAATATATTGCTAATATTTATTAGTATTCATCTTTAATCGAAATAAACATCTAATTTGGCCTCAACATTTTTCCTTGAGGAGCCCTCTGCCTAAGGGTGCCCGGTGGGCCGTGCCAGGCACGACACGGGCATGGCCCGTGCCTGGCACGGGCGTGCCATGCCTCTGGCACGGCACACCTGCCCGGGCTCGGCCTGCCGGCACAGTACGCCGAGCCCCGTGTTATTTAAAAAAAAAATTTAAGTAAGATTAGGAGACTACTTTGCTTTATTTAATTAGATTTAATAAGAAGTAATAACAGTAAATTTTTTTATTATATTTAATCTTATTGCATTAATATAATTGCTCTATAAATCTCTTTAGAAGTTATACAAAGTCCGAAGAGAGGGGAGAGGACCCTAACCGTCATACTCAACTTGTTTTTAGTATTTTTTCTAAGAAATTAAGAGATTTATGAGTTAAAAATTAAAAAAAAAATAGAAAATATATTAAAATCCGAATAAATATAGATACTTTTAATCATGATTCATGTTTTTCTGGTAAGGTCTATACTACTACCTCATTAGCTAAATCATGTTTCCTATCTTATGCAAAAACAAATTTGCAAACCCCCCAAATTCCCAACAGCTCTTTAAAAATAAAAATAAAAAAAAAATTTAACGTGCAGGGCCGGGCCGGGCGTGCCCGCACGCCCGGCCCACTTAACAGGTTTACCTCTGCCCCTCATCCTCTTGTTCCTTTTTTGGAGCACGTGGCATGTTCTTATTCGTCAGTTATTGCTGTCTGCTGTCCAAACTCTATCAGCAAATTCAATTCCCCGAGAAGATCCTAATTCCCTCCCTTTGTTGGTCCTTGTCTCTCGCTAGAGTTGAAATCTAACAACAAAAACAAAAACAAAAAATAAAAATAAAATAAAATAAAATCCCAAAATTCTAAATTAGTTTTCAATTCTGTCCAAATAGAAAACCCTCGGTGGCGTCGATTTGAAATTAAAAGAATCATGCTTGGATTCAGCTCTCGTCCTCTCGTTTCTCACGCCGATTTGGTCGATATTTGGGTCGAATTAAAAAGGTTTTGGTCCTTTTGGTACTCGGCTGATCGATTTGGGTGAGAAAATTTCTTCCTTTTGTGTTTCTTTCGATTTGAATTGCAGTTTTAGTGTTCTATTTTGCTAATGGATCGCTTTGTTTGTGATCGCTATTGAAGGTTGGATCGATTGCGTTGGAAATTTTGGATTTTGAGGAAGAACACAGGTTAGTTTCTGTCTTTATTTGTTAATCAGCGGAAAGATTGCTCCTTTACTATTTCTGCTGCATAAATTTGCCAACTTTTTTTGGGATTAATTTGAGTTATTTTGATATTGTTAGTGGAATTTGGTAGCTCAAAAAGGAATTAAGAATTGGGAGTTGTTAGAAAAAGGAGGAGCCTGGAAATTTCAGAAATTTACCGTTATTTTTGTTCCTTAATTTAAAGAAACAAAGAGAAAATCTTCTGATTCTCGTGCTACAAGTAATCTTGGACTCTCAAATGATCAAGTTGTGAATAGTTAGCAAGTAGTTCATGGATGACTCGGGAAATATGTAATGTTCTAAATATCGGTTACCAGATATGTATCGAATGAGGGGGTTCTCTGATATATCAGACGGTGTGATATCAGATGATATATCGGAGATATGAGTCAATATCATACTTTCATACTGTATTAGCAAACCTTCCACAATAGTATTTATCGTGCGATATATCTTTCATACCGGTTGATATTTAGGACGTTGATCATAAGAATGAAGTACAAGCAATTTGGTTTATTTCGATGGTATTTAACCCTTTCAGTCTTCTCACTGAGCCAGCAGAGGAAGTTTTCTTGGTAATTATCCATCCATAGATTCCAAGATTAAACAGAAATAAACATATAACTCAGAGATGCAGAAAGTTTGCAAGGAAATTCGATATGAATGAAGCCTTCGAAGTCATGTCAAGACTAAATTTTGCCTCTGGAGCATCAGTTTCTGCAAACACTATTGCCAAGTTTGTCGACTGTCCTGCTAATCAATAACTCACTCAGATAGGCTCATCATCCCCTATTTTTAATGCACATTAGAAAGCACATGAAGACCTACACCAACGCGTGCATGCCAAAGGACAGATGTTTCTAGATGGAATGCATATAGAGCACTGAAATAATTGGAACAGACAAATGGTTTCTATAGCATAATTTGAAAAATGTAGCAAAATGATAAAAGAGTTCAAGAATTATCATCTATAAGTGTGATTCTTAATTGTGTACTGATAGTTTGATTGTTGGGATCGGTAACGTTCTCAACCTAAATAGTGTTGCTCGTCATAAAAATGGCCGGCCCTAGCTTCTTTCTCTGCTGGTCCAATCTGCTGAATTTAAGGTTCTCACGCGTAACTTGAATTCTGAAAAGATCCAAAAAGCTCAAAGATCTATTAAAGATCGATCTTTAAGATTAAAGAGTGATGATGATGGATCTCTAGTCTCCTCAAGAGGGTATTTATAAACTTTAGTTGGTTATGAGAGTTTCCATACGAATAGGAATAGAAGGTTTGGTATTGGATAAGCCCAAATCTCAATCACAATCAATTTAGGATTCTGATTGGACTCAATTTGGGTATTGGATAAGTCTAAATCTCAATCACAATCAGTTTAGGATTCTAAGAATCTGCTCACACAGAGTTAAATACTCTGAATGCGGAACTATATACTTAGCTCCGCATTTTACTCAACGCAAGGCTGGTTTTCTGGCCAGACGTGGAGGTACGGAGTTAGCTCTGCATTTTGCGGAGTATTTTTCTTTAATTGGAAATTTTCACCACAACAAGTGTATCTGAAACAAAATTTCTGCCATCATTGATCTTTTGCTGATTTCCCTTAAAACAAATCTATCGTATGTTTGGTTCCCTAAAAACCCAATCTTTAGTTGAGATATAGATAACTAGTGTTTTTTTACCCAGTATAACTCATGAAATGTAGTTGTCATGATAATTGGCATTATTTGTGAATGTGTGGTTCTTTCTTTCAACTACATGTTAAACTATCGATGGATCAGTGAATAGTTTGCGAGGATGTTACAAAAAATTTGAAGTGTTGTCCTTTCGTGGGGAAAGGGATATGTGGTATTATAATGCAGAAGGTTATATATCTCAATTTTCTTGTGCATCGCTTCTTCTATCAAATTTACTGTTGTAATATCGGTATCCACTGAACTTTTGACGAGCTCATGATCTCAACTTTGTTAGGACAGTGATTTATGTGTGCCCGAATTTTGTGAATTCTTTTCCATTACCATTTAGAAATTGAGTACAGCAAATAAAAGAAGAATTACAATTTTTTAGAATCGGATTACATGGGTAGGGAAAAATGGATAACTCTGTTTTTCTTTTATTTACGTGGGATCTTGGACGGCAGTGGGAGGTCGTTATGGTCTTCCGTTGACAATCTGAATGTCGACTGGTTCTGCAGTATCAAGCTCAGGCTAGAAGAGAAGAGGAACTCTGAAGCATTTCTCTATTCTTTGTATTTTTCTGTCTGTGTGTCTCCTTTTTTCACTGTTTCAGTCTGTATGCACTTCTGTCAACAGAGATGGTTTTTTATAGACTTTCGGAACGTAACCGTTTCCTCAAATCCCTTCGTTATCGGAATATCGAATAGTGGGAGGTTGCAATAGATTCTCCGAATCGTTACGACAAACTCCACATGCAAAGCGGGGCTTCGGAGCACATGAAGCACACGCAATGAGCGTAGCACGCGCAACCCTAGGAGCGTACCCAGGAGGTGCGCACCTAGGCGCGCTCCCATGGGGCGTGTGCTGTCATGGGCGTGCTACCCTTGAGCGCGTGCTTCTGGACGTGGGACGCACTTGTCTAGAGGCGTGTGCTTCTCAGTGCGTGCTCCTCAGCGCCCAAGCACGTGTTCTTCGGTGCGTGCCCCTAGGTGCTCTCCTGGTCACGGGCACCTGGGAGGTGTGCTTGCGGGTGATGCATACGCTCTCCTTTGCTTGAGATGCCCTCATTTAGAAGGAATGCGCTCCTCAGCGGCGCTCTTGGTTGCACTTCTGGGTTGCGCGCTCTTGGGAGGCACGTGCGTGCCGGGGATGTGCATGCACTCCTAAGCAATGGATGCGCTCGTTTGGGAGGTGCTTACTCCTCGGCGCAACAGCACATACTCCTCAGCGCGTGCCCCCTAGGTGCGCTTCTTGATGTGCTCTCTCGAATGTGGGCGTTTGGTGCTCCTGTTTCAGCTGATTATTCTATATTTTTTAGTGTCTACAATTTATCCAAAATACTCTCTTGAAGAACGTTCTGAATTACACACAGTCGTGTAGGTATCACAGCACTTCGGATAGGGATCACCAGAATAGATGGCAGAGATAGATGAGAAGAGGCCAATCGAGTCTGTAAAGGCTGCCCTATCCATGTTTGAACAGAAAACCGATCGGCAAGATTGCTATCCAAACAGCAGCGGAGTAAGATGGCTCTTAAGTAAACCTGTTCATTACTACCAAACATATACAGAAGTTCCAATATCCAATAAACTATTTTTATTGGCTTATTATAAACAGGAAAAGGAACTAGACCTACTAATGAAGGAGTTTGCCAATTGCAAGCTGCAGTTGGAAATCAAGGAGTCAGCCTACATGCAGGCCGCTGTCAAGCTTGACATCTACCAAAGGACACTCGCAAAGCTATCAACTAAGTTGAAGCTATCAGAAGCTGACAGAGACAAATATGCAGAAGAGCTCAAGAAATCTCAAGCATTCATTTCCTCGCCTGAATCTGGATTTGAAGTGGACAAGTTGAAACATATGGATGAAGAGCTGCTTCGATTAAAAGCTGAACTCACTTGCACTGAGGAGTCGAAGGCTGCTGCACTGATGAAAGCCGAGTTAGCAGAGAGATCTGTACACCTGGAGAAAGAGAAGAACAAGAAGCTTTTCGTACAAGTATCAGAGCTCGAAGAAGCAGTTTTTTCTTGTAGCCTGGCCGCTGTTGAAGCAGAGAAAGTAAAGCTTGCTTTCTTTACAGCGATGGAGGAAGAGCTGCAAGCTGCGACGGAAGCAGTTATCTGGTCTCATGAACTACAAGGACAGATGGAATCGCAACTTATAGTGTTGAAGGATTTAGAGAATGAGCTATTGGAGAGAATCTTTTTGACTGATTACTATCGGTTAGAACTGATACAAGCGAAAGAGTTGCTAGGTACAAAGACGGAGCTGCTACAGACTGCAATATCTGATGAAAGAAACTTTAGTGCATCCGCAGATGAGGAAGCTGCAGTCTCGCCATCTAGAGACAAACGGCAACTTCTTGATTCTAAGAATAGGCTTGAAGTCGACGTCCTGAAGGAAGAATTGGATGTTGCAAAAGCTGAGATCAGCGACCTGAAGTTCACACTGAAGGAGGCGACGAGAAGGGCTGAGATGGCTGAGAATGCTAAGTCAGCAGTCGAGGCGCAGCTGAGGAAATGGAGGGAACAACAGAAACAGAGAAGGGCAGCTTCCGAAGCGTTTCATGAGCAATCTGGAAGAAGAAGTCCCGGGCGTGACAAGCATAGGACTGCATCTTTGCAAGAGGGGAGAGTCTTCAACTATGTCCCTTTGGGTAAGGTTCTCAATATGAAGTTTTAGGCATGTCTTAGTTCGTTGTTGAGCCTTCGCTTGGTTTGTTGCATCTCACATACTCTATTGGATTGCTTGCTTATAACAATCATACTTGAACCTTCACCTTCATAGTTCTACAAGTTCATTTTCAGGGAAGCTCATCTTAAAGTAACCAGTTCAAAAGTAGCATCTTATTCCGATATAAGAGACTAAACTGAGAGATAACCGAAAAAATTGAAAATCAACTGGCACGGTAAGGAGATTGTAATACAAGAATCAAGCATTAGATAGTGAGCATAAAAATCTAGGTGCTATCAATACAAACATAGGCATATGCTCATTACTAGAATGTGGAACACATAAAGGTACAATCTTGTCATACAAAGGAATTTTCTTGAGAGCTCCAGTGTAACATCAAGCATTAGGTGCAAATGACCTTTGAAAAAAGATCAAATTTCGCATAATAAACACTTTCCCAAGATAAGTACAGTCACAATGAAATATCATCTGCATATAGCAGCAGACCATTATAAGAATTGTCAAATTGCTAAACATAGCAACAATGATCGGCCTGACATCGGATTAAGCCCAAACTAGTCATGAAGTTGTCAAACTTCTTGTACCACTGTCGAGGAGCTTGTTTCAAATAGTACAAGCTCTTCCTCAACTTACAAGCTAGCCCTTTCACTTCTTGACATTGTAAATTCTTCCGGCTGAACCATATAGATGTCTTTCTCCAAATCACCATAAAGAAGTGTCGTCTTTACATTTAACTGTTCAAGATGTAAATCTTCGGCAGCCAACATTCCTGGTACCAGACGAATAGTAGTCAGCTTCACAACTGAAGAGAATATCTCAGAGTAGTCAATCCCTTTCTTCTGCTGAAACCCTTTTACCACAAGTCTGGCCTTAAACCGTTGTTTACCATCATGCTTATTTTTCACCAGGTAAACCCACTTGTTGTGTAAAGCCTTTTTTCCTGGTGGTAGTTCGGTTAGCTTCCATGTCTGATTCTTAAGCAAAGAATCCATCTCGTCTTTCATGGCTAACACCCACTTGCTGGAATTCTCATCCTTCAGAGCTTTGTCAAAGCTTTGAGGTTCACCACCATCTGTTAGTGGAATATAATTTAAGCTCAGCGAGTAGCTTTGTGGGGGTCGAATAACAGGGACAGGTGGAGTACTTGGCTCACATCAATTTGTAGAATTGATGAACTTTGCTCATCTTGTTGTGTGGCATCTTGGTCAGTGGAGTCCTTTAGTATGTTATCCTCAGAATTCTGTAAAGCTGCATAGTGACCTCGGTGGATACACTAGATTTGTCCTTCAACATTACTTTCTCATTAAAAATTGCGTTCCTGTTTCTGATTATCTTCCCATTCTGATCATCCCAAAATCGGTAACCAAACAGCTTATCACCAGAGCCGATAAAAAAACACATCCCTGACTTCGCATCAAGTTTGATTCTTGCATTAGAATCAATGTGAACATAGGAAACACATCCAAGAACTTTCAAATGAGAAAGATTTACCTCCTGTCCATTACAAACCTCCACGGGTAATCGACGCTCTAATGGAACCGAAGGTCCGTGGTTGATGAGATACACTCGGTGTTGACAACATCTGCCCAGAAGGTCGGGGAAATCTAGCCTGCTCATTTATGGTCATGTTTATACGCTCGGCAACACCATTCTGCTGAGATGTCCCAGTAATAGTCTTCTCCATCCGGATATTTATTTGTAGAGCACGCAGTATTTCTTGAACCCACCATCAATATATTCTCCACCAATGTCAAATCTTAAGTATTTGAGTTTCAAATCTGTCACGGTCTCTACCATGGCCTTCCATTTCTTGAAAGTCTCAAAAATATTAGACTTATTATTCAAGAAATAAATCCATACCTTACAACTATATTCACATAATACTGAGATCCTCCGAGAGATGAAACCAGGGAAGGCCCCCACAACTCGGTGTAAATAAGCTCAAGCTTCTCCGATCTTGGCACTCTGCTAGCTTTCAAAAAGCTAACCTTTTTTTGTTTACCCATAGTACAGTTTTCACACATATCAATGTCAGTTGATTTCAAATTTGGTAGCTTCCATTTAGATAGAAGTACTTCATCCCTTTTATGCTCATGTGACCGAGCATCCTGTGCCACAGCTCGGCATTGTTCTCGGCTTCAGCATCAGCAACTGCAACTGTTGATCGTCAGGTGATGCTTGGTCTGCTCGGTCCCGGGGAGTAACTTGATCGTAAGGCACTGGTCAATCTCGAGGTGCCACCACCTGATCCCGAGGCACTACCCAGTCCCGAGGTTAGGAACAAAGTCCCAATCTTCTTACTACTAACCAAAACCATGGCTCCTTTATCAAGCTACCAAAGGAGATTAAGGGAAGCTCATCCGAGTCCCGTCTACGCTCCTCAGCGATAATCAAATCTCGAATATTATCATATTTTAACTTCGTTTTCCCAGCAGAATTACTCACAACCATTCTTTTGGCCTCCCAGCTACTCGACAATGAGGCCAATAGAATCAATGCTTGAATCTCATCATCATATGAACCAGGATATGAGCCATTCCTTCGCATCTCCCATGGCCACAATGTTGTGTTTCTCATCCCACAACCAATTTATAGCCCAGAAGGAATTTATGTTCACCGTATCTGAGATATCCAGGGGAGATGTACAATGTTTTGCACCTGAAAGAAGAATCTGACCAGATATTTCAAATAAAGAAACTTGCTGATAAAAATTAATTTAGAAGGAAATAAACATGATGACTAAAGAGGTCCGAACCCATATCACGCATTTTCAAAATTGATGTGATGATTGTTCCTACCTGCTCATTGCAATCCAATATCCAGTAAATATTTGAAACATGAACAACAACAGTAAGTTCATGCAATGGCCATGAAACATGGCTAATTCCTGTACACCAATATACCAGCGAGATCAAAGGAGTGCCAACAGAAGGGTCAAGGTTCAAGCACATGGGCTAGCTAGATGAGTGCAAATAAACTTATGGCACTGACAAACTTGAATGCTGTCCTAGAAAAAAGAGGATCAATAGTATGATGATGCATAGATTCTTCATACACATCACAACAACAAATACAAAAGGGGTGAAACTTGAATATCCCAGAAAATTACTGCAAGTTATTTTGGCATCTCACAAAGAAGCTTATACATTCCATAGGATAGGACACAAAAGCTAAAGCACCATGACAACTAAATGCCAACTTATAGTTTAGAAAAGCACTAACATACACAAAAACAATTCAATGAGAAAAGAAGAAAGTCCAACAAAAGCAGCATGCTATAGTTACATTAGTTATTATAGTGAGCCCGATGCCCCTCCTCTACATGTACATCACACACCCCAAACAGCAGAAAGCAACCAACATTTCATAAGCACACACCATGCAGAATAAGAACAAGAAACTTTGGAGCAGTATCACCTTGTTGCCGCTTGCTTGGCTGAAAATAGTTCTCCGCTGCAAGATTCATCAGACGAGCCAACCAAACTCCGCTAGACAAATGAAAATCTTGACCTTAGATACGATAACGTAGCTGGATTGTCTAAGCAGACATCCTCATGTGATGATTTCTCTGATGAGCCAATCCAAGCTGGGATAGGCGAAGCACAATATCAAAAAAGAAGGCAAGGCAAACAGGATGGTGACCAATATGTACAAAGCTAAAATGGCAGCGCTTGCAGGAATAGCATAGAGAACTATTAGAAGGAAGATGACGACAAGTGGGAATTTGGCTGTCAAGTGTACGAAGAATGCTAGTGACTTCCTCAATGAGGCGTTGATCCTCTCCACATTCAAGTAGTTGCCGAATTGGTTATCCTGATTTGGATTTTGAACTTGTTCTTGACGCGCATATGGAGCCCTTCTGCTGTGATGATGGTGGAAGCCATTACTGTTTCCTGAGGATAGCGCACTGCTGGAAGGCCAAGCCGGTTGGTGATCCCCACGACAAGAACATGAAGTCGTTCTATCTTTGTTCATGCTCTCCACCATCCAAAGAAGGAAGAAGTTCTTGCGTGGGAACTTGAGATTTCCCTTGTAAACCAGCCGGAAGGACAAAAGATTACACCATGGGCAGGAAATGAAGAGAGGTAGCTGGATAGGCACTGTTGGAAATTTCACTACGGCCCACTGAAGCCCGAGGACACAATTTTTGCAGAGGGTGTGGCCACACCATAAAACGTAAGGCACGTTTTCCACGATGTTGAATGATTCCCAGCAAATTGGGCATTCTAGCCCTTCTTCTCTACTGGCACATGAGGAAACCTCGTCATCTGAGCAATCAACAGTTGTGCTTGGATTTGTGTCTGTTGTTCTTGACCCTAGACTTCCAGATATGAAATTTGAACCAAAACTCCAATTGCTCCACATTGTGATAGTAGTAGAAATTCTATTATGGACAAGGCATCCCTACTAGGTTGCCAAAATAAAAGAAGGCACCTAGTCAATTTAGATCAGCCAATCTAATTATCAAGCCCAATCTGATTTCCACCGAGAACCTGCAACAAAAAAATTAATGATAAAAATAAAGAAAAACTACCAATTTGAGAATAAAAGGCTTTTATCCCCAAATACTTGGGATAAAAGGCTTAGTCGTTGTTGTACCAATTTGAGAATAGAAGTAATCATGCCCAGGTTGGAGGCCAAGCTAGAAACTCTGTACTTGCTTGAAATATTTCCGGAGCAGCTTGATCATGAAATAATATACAACTTTGACTTAAAATTGTTCTGAGTAGCTAGAATGAACTGGGGATTAAAAACAGGAGCTTGTAAACACCTGCCGCACATATTAATTTAACAGAAACGAAACTTTAGCTTAAGCCTAAACATGACAGAAATGAATCAAAATACAACAGTATTTGTCACAAAGAATTTTTTAATTATATTAGAATTCCATTCAAGTAATATCAGCACAAACAGGATCTCAAGCTGTTCATAAATATCTCGATCAAACTGACAACAGATGTTTGCAAAACATCCTATAAATTCAGAAGGAACATCATGTGACTACATATAGGTACGCTAGTTCGAAAATAGTTTGCAGTGGTCATAGCAAGGCAAAACTCATGCATGACATATCTATACATGCTTCCCAATCTAGCATAAGGTGATCTACCATTTTTCAAAATATCAACTGTAATATATTCTTGTACCATTTAAACATCCTTCACCCACTACTATTCTTATAGGCCCCTACTCATCAATAGTTCTCTCTAATTAAATACTTTTTCTTGATGTACATAACTCATGACTGCATCGAGAAGTAACATGGATATCACTTATCCACAGTTTTCTAGTAGGTAAATACTTTCCATGATGCTCTCGACTCTTTTTGAAAAATTTATCTGAATATTTAAAACTTTAAAAAAGTTCATAATATGAACACTTTTATAGCAATTTGACAATTTTATTTAAATTACATAATACGTTATCTGAATGATTACACACTATAGTATTAGCCTGGGTAAGAGAAAAATTAAGTCATTGTTTCTCCCATTCATCTCTAATCATTCCATCACAAAATAATTAAGCAGTTATGAAATTCCAAATAGAATGGTTATATAATATCTGAATTAGATTCTCAAAATGTTAACAAAAACAAAATTTTGATCCATTTCAAACCCTTAGTTGAGATATATAGCAGTAGAAAAGCCCAAAAGAAGCGGTCAGGAAAAAAAAAAAAAAAATCCAATCCAAGTATCATCATGATCTAATTTAAGCAGAACTTAGCAATAAAAATTATCGCAGCTCAGGAAACTCTCCAAAATAGCAAATCAGAGAGATATGAGGATCAACATCGACCTAACCACACATATTTCCACAAAAAAATAGTAATTTCCCGCTAAAGCCCAAAAACTCACAAAATTGATAGCAACAATCAAATTTTCTTCCAATCTGGGATATGAAACATCAAAGAACTTGAATCACGGAGGTGATCTACCGATTAATAATCCTAAGAGAAGCTAACTCCAATCGAAGTCACGATAGGAAGGATCGAGATTAGACGAAGAGATCGAAATGCTCATTGTAAAGGCCCCTGCCAGTGGCAAATTGGGATTCTTCCCCAACTTATATTGTCCATGAAAAATATGTTACAGTGGAACTCGAGGGTTTAGGTAGGGATGGATGAATCCCTTAAAATCTTTACCAAAAAGGGATTGATTAGTTTGCAACTAGATCATGAATTATTCATTAATAGGCTGTTTTGCCTGGAAATCAAACCTGCTGTGACAGCTGGTGCATGTGAGGATGTACTGGAGGTTTACATCTTCCAATTATTTTTAAAATTTTCCCCACTTTTCGGCCAAAAAAACAAAGTTGCCAGTCTACTATTTTCTCACCTCAAGTATGATTAATGGCATACATTGGACGCTCCCAACTAAAATTGGCATGTCCTACATTAGCCATAACACTGTGTCCATTTATGTTCAACACCTACAAAATATAAAAAATATATGAACCATTCGTTATCCCGAACCGTATAACAAAATATGTGACAAAAGCTGATTTTTCTTATTTAATCATTATATACATAGATTTATAACATTTTAAATGTAGCATATTCGTAAGAGATTTATTTATTTTGATATTCTTATATAGCTCATGTTTTCATGTTTGTATTTTGTATAGCTTTCCACTAGTTATAAAAAATAATTTTACCTTGAAAATGGAATAAACTTCATAGGTTCCTCCTCTACTCTTATCATCAACTCGCTTATGTGTGCAATCACAATCTGATTGGCTTCATATTTGAACAAAAAAAGGGGAGGCACAAGCCTTGTATCTATATTCAAGAGGCAAATAGTAATAAGCTCCTCAAGGCTACCTATTTTGAATTAGTTGTTTAATTTCTAGTAACGAACTTGTAAGCTAGTAGATAAGGATGAGAAATATTTCTCAGTGCTAAATTGTTATTAAGGCTATTTACTATATATATTTTATTGAAGACCCGAGTCATATTATGCGCTAAAAAGATTTTGACTTACTATCTACGGGTTCTACCCATCCAAATTAGTTTGCAATAGTTATAGGAAGGCTGAATCTATGCCCGGCAGCGCTCCATATTTCATATGCTAGTCTCATATGTCTTACTATTATTCCAAAGAACAGCTGCTGCAAAATTGTAGTTTCCAAAATAACTATTCAGATCATACACAGTTTCATCTTTAATAACTAGAAGGAACACCCTTGATATAGCAGCCTTCATCCGCTACTATTGGCCCATGTCATCAATATATTTCTTTCCAATTTGCGCGTAACTCATGGTTGTAATGGTGAACTCAGGGACAAAACTACTTGTGGGCTATGGAGGGCCATGACCCCCCCCCCCCCCCCCCAAACACACACACACACACACACAAACACAAGGATGGCCCACATTCCCGGTAACATTTTTGTTTTTTGGTTTCACAAAACTTAACTCAATATGAGAATGCTTTTATAATTGTATTGAAATGGAAAATTAATATCTCACTATTCTAATGAGGGTTAGACTTGTGTAAGGCCACGTGAGACTCGGGCCTTTGGTTCTCATTCACCAATACGAGTGGATCGAGTCAGTGACAAAATTGAAAAGAAGGGTGCTATTTTGTTTGTCGGTGTATTCGGCGAATAGATCTGCATCAAAGCTCGCAACAAAGTGCCGATCGATAGAGGAAAAAAAGGCCAAGTGCTAGGATGAAACCATCAAGATTGGATAAGCCATATCACACTCTCTCATCTCCTTGGTACTCCCTCCCCCTCTCCTTCTCCCATTCTATAACGGTAATTTAGTAGTGTGGCTTATTTTATATCTTTTAAAAATTGTATTGATAATTTGGTTAGTTATATATTAGAATTCTTGCAAGCTAAAAGCGATTATTGCGAGTCCCTTACATTCGCTATTTTTCGACTTCCATAATTTTGCATTATTTCCATTTATTCTTCATTGATGTTGATATGAATCAATTCCAAGTTGACCGAATACGAAAACAACTAGACACAAACGAAGAGCGAGTAAAATGGTGAGTTTATTGTTTACAGGCCCGGGTAGTTTCTTAATGGGAATAGAGCGCAAGGCATCCTACGCGAGATGACGAAATACTCTCTCTTTTTATTTTTACTTTTGTCCGATCCTGAGAATCTAATGATCCAAACTATCAAGATGACGCCTTCTCCACTTAAATGCAGATGGCCTAGATGACATTCTCTCATGCATAGATGATTTGTACAAAATTTTGGCTTGTTCTAGCACTTTCTTTTGGTAGGGCAAGGTTTAAAAATCCAAATATATTTTGACGCTTTATCAAGCTCTTCCTATTCGGGTGAAGTAGAAAAAAAGTTGAATTTAAGATGTTCTATCATAAACCGGCATGTTCTGCTCGCTTGCCGTCGCTCCCAGTAGAGAACCGATCAAATGAACAGCAATGTAAATATTTAGTGTTGGATGAAATGTTTTGATATAATTTACTTGTTTGACGTAATGTGCAAGGGAAATAAAAAAATCAAATTTCAAATAGTAACTAGTTTTTTTTAGTTAATTAGATAAGTATATGCCTTTTATTTATAAAAATAGAGATGCTTTATAAATTACAGTCAATTAGGTAATTAGACATTATATTTAACAATTCATTTAATTTACTTCATGTTTTGCCCCTGCAAATAATTAATAATACATTTTTGAACTTCAAATTTTTGTTACTTTTGTGAACATTTTATACCATAAATGGAAAAATCATTTACAATTACTATAGGTAGATTTTTCAAAAGAAAAGATACAAATTGTTCAAAATTTAATGTCAGTGATCCACCTTTACTAACCTTTCAATAGACCCTCATATTCCTTTTTGATAGATGACTATATTAAAATGTTCGAGAAAAAATCATTACTTTGTTGCTAAGTTTGTTCATACTTTTTCAATGAATTGTAATATGCTTTTATTATAAATGTTGAAGTTAATTTTGTCACAAACTATAGTATACTTTTATTAATAGAAGTTGAAGCTCTTACTATTGGCCCCTCCCATTTTATAATTCAAGTGCCGTCCTTGGGAGCACTCATACAAAAACCCACAGTTTTCTAGTGAAATAAATATTAAATACTTTTCATGATGCTCTCGAATCTTCCCCAAACATTTATATGACCATTTCAAACACTTTATATTGTACACATGTTTGTTTAGTTATTTGAGTTGAATAATAAATTATCGAATGAATCACACTACGATATCTCGTTGTGTAAAAGAATCCAAAGTCATTGTTTTTCATGTACTTCTCTGATCCTTCCATGCCAAAATTCTCAAATTTAGCTGTTAAAGAGTTCCAACTTCAATAATTTAC